>VZTO01014431.1:6331-66473 GCA_013400615.1 Syrrhaptes paradoxus | reverse complement strand
TAAAAGAAAGCACACCCACCATGGCACTTCGGGGCTTTATTTAATTCCCAATTTATGGGACGTGGCGTGAAGGAGATGGGAAGGTGGAGATCTGCTAGAAGGTGACTTTATCGGGAGGGGGAGTGCCTCATCCTGGTGCATCCCCACCAGTGGGATGGTGGGATGGTCAGGGCAGGGGACAATACACAGGTCACACAGTACTACAGACCCTGGGGACATGGAGTGGGCTGGAGATGCACAGTGGTACAACACTGCATCTGACACAGGTCGGGGTGGTGCACGAATGCACACACACAGACACAGAGAGAGGCGCATAGATATGTATGTATATATATATATACACACACAGACAGACACGGCTGCTGCCGGCTGGCACGGGTGAGATGCCAGAGGGGTGTGCTCCCACTGGAGACAGTTTGACAGATCAGTTTGGGAGCGGGGACACCAGCACTGACAACAACATGAACATGTATCCGTAAACATCAGATACCATCACTCAGCATGGGGTAACCCACTGAAACCAGCTCTCAGTGGTAATAAAAAGAGCAGCCTGTGAAGAGAAGGATATTTTACTGCAGGACATCACACCCCGGTCACAGCTCTCACCCCAAAAGCACTTGCTGTTGTCTGGCCCCCAAGCCAGAACCCCAGCTGGGGGACACCTGGGGATGTTTGTCCCCTGCTTCGGATCTGCCATCCCCACGCCGGCAGCCCCACACCTCCCCGTGCCCACCAGCATCCTCACTGGGCAGCGCACGACTTTACCAGAGACTGGTGCTCCTGGAACTGCCCGTGGGCCGGGTCCATGCACGCCAGCTGGAAGATCTCCTGTGGTGAGAGCGGGCTCAGCGAGGGAAACCCGCTCCGGCTGCTCCTGCAAAGACAGTCCTGCTTCAGGGAGGTCACAAGCTGGCTGCTGTCACCACTGGGTATCACCTCCCCAGGGGTTCAGAGCTGGGGACCCCTCCATGCTCGCCCCCCAGGCTGTCAAAGGTGGACACCCCCAGGACAAACATCATGCTCCTAGGAGAGCTGAAGCAGTGCCTGGGCAGGAGAGGACATCGATGCAACAGGTCCCATGGTGTCAGGGGGACATCCCAAGCACAGATAGCTCCCACCATCTCCTTCCCACCAGTCTGGTGGGGTGCTGGGATCCCCCACTGGCCCTGCACCCCCCAGGAACCTGCTGCTGACCGCTCCTGAGATTCAACTCCAGCCCAGACCCTCCTAGGTAAGAGAGTTTGCACTCAGTGCCAGGATGGTCCTGCAAGAAGAGTGTCCATGAGGACACGTGCCACCCCCATCAGCCACTCTGCTGCTGGTGGTGATGCTGACACACACCAGGGATCCTGCAAAAGCTCTGTGCTGGGAGCTTTCTGCCCCACACTGGGTTTTCCCTGCTTCTGGCAGCTCTTTAACCCTCTGTGTATCACAGTACCAGCTCCAGAGAACAAAACGAGAGCTGCAGGAACAGAAAAGCGCCAGGAATATCTCCCTTCTTCTCAGGGCAACACTCACAGGCCCGAGAGGGTGTCCTGCTGGAGGTAAGGCAGAGCCTTTGCATTTGAGATGATCTCCTGTGGCAAGGAGGATGGCTCCATGCGCTGGAACATGGGGGCGTTTTTCTGTATGGATGAAAAGAAGAAGCTGAGCCTGTAGAAAATGCAGATGAACATGTAGCGCCTCACCAACCAAGTCCCCACCGCTTGGGAAGGTGACAGTGTGCTCACATTCGCTGGCGGGGACCGAGGATGCACATACGCATGCCTTGGAGTCACCAAACCCCAACCCATACCACCGTCTTCATCCCCAGCTGCATCCCAGGCAGCTGGCGGCACGTTTGGTTGGGATGCAGTAGGAAGCAGCAAGGATGCTCTGAACATCCTCGTCCTGCCCATTGCGCGCTCTCGCCGAGCCTCACCTGCTCCTCCAGCTGCTGCCGCTGCTTTTTCGCTTTGCTCTGCTTGTAGTAATCCATGATCATCATGGCTGCGTATATTTTGCCTACAGTCAGGTCGGAGGCTGAGAGCATAAGAAGGGAAGGAAGGGGGGGACACTTTTAACAGAAACAGCAGGTCCAAAGGCACGAGCACGGACCTTGAGAAGAGCCTTGCTGTGAGATACCCCTGTGATCCGCAAACTCTGCTCACCGCTCCAAAAGGCAGAGGAACACACCCAGGCACTCCACATGAAGATAAAATGGATGGAGATGGCTTGAAAGCATCATCATAAACCGCCAAGATACACATCCTCATTGCATCACCAGATGTAATGGAGCGAGCCATGCTCAGCCTCCTGCCCCTACATGCTCCAGAAACAATTTACAGGAGACTCTGGGGTTGGCAGGAGCAGAACACTGCAAAACGTTAGTTTTTCAAGAGGGTTTCCAAACAGCCAAGCAGAGCAAGGCAGAAGCCAGCCTATAGCACCACAACCCCTTTTCCCACTTCTCCCCCAGCTGGGGATGAGTCTGGCTGATCCCCACCTCCTTTTGAGAAGAAGTTGCTGCAGGTATGATGGGAAATTGGCAGGGATGACAGACCCCCCAGAGACTCACTTTTTGGCATGGGTACCAACAGGTCAAGCATCTTCTGGGACAGGTGAGGCCAAATGGTCAGGATCTCCTTCTGAAGTTCAGAGTCTAACTGCTGCCAATCTGCACCACCTTGAACGGGGAGGGGAAAAAACCGACCCACATACATCAAGACCTGGAACCAGGGTCTAAGTAAACCCACCCCTTCCCCATCTTGAAGTGAGGTTCACATCAGTGAGCCTGGTGTCCTGCTCTCCCAGCGAAACTTTCCTCCCATCCCTTCCATCTGTGCCTCCATCTCCCCATCCCCTGCCCTCCCACTCAAAGCTGCCATCTTCAAGCTCGCCTTGGGTCCGTCTCTGCGGCTCCAATCCCACTCCAGCCTACACACACCTGCTGCTGCCCCACTTTCTCTTTGCTGGTGAGTGGATCATGTGCCGGTGAAAGAGCAGCTCTGCTTGGTTGAAATCCTCAAATACTTGGCGATGCTGTGCGAGGAGGAGCACAGAGCTCTCCAACCAGCAGTGGAGGGGTTTGCTGAGCTTAGGAAGACCCAGGCTCAAAGGGAACTGTCAACACACACCAACTAGAGACCCTTGAGCCTGGGGCAGCTTGGTCAAGCTGTAGGAGACCCAGATTCAAATCTCTGCTTTATCTAGATGGGCTTAAACCTGTTGTTTCAAGATGCAAGGAGCTGTCAGAGCACTGGGCTTTTGCTGGTTATCTTGCCCTGGGGTTGGGTTTTCTTCCAACAGCTGAGCTTTCCCAAGGGACATGTTCTTGGAAATGGCATGTTTCTGCAGAAAGCTTTTGATCTGATGAATCAGAGCATTTCTAGCAACAACAACAACAAAGCAGGTTTTCTTGCTCTGAACATTTTATTTTCCCTGAGAGAGAGATTTCTGTTCCCCACAGCCTTAGGAAGCCAAGCACACATGAGCTTTTCCCTCCTTGGTTTGGTTTTGTACATGGGTAGAAGGGGAATTCTTTCTCCCCTCCATTACACAGTGGACATCAAGCTGATTCTCCTCTCTAGAAGCAGCTTCTAGTAGAAAACTGGCCACCTCTACTCTAAAGAAACAGATTTTTTTTTTCTAGAAAGCAGCAGAAATTTGCACGTTCAAGGCAACCGCTTCCATGCATATACCAGGCTCTGGGTGGCCAACCCCAATTTGGCAGCGATGTCCTCAGCCTGCCCAAAGGATTAGCGCTGGTCACCCTGAAATTCTCCAGGCTCTGTCCCCTCTCTACCCCACCGGCCTTACCTTTGGCAATTTTGATGTCCAAGGCCGTGCGTATGAGCGCCATCAAGGTGGAGGTAAAATGGACCGTCATGTCCTCAGCCACGGGCATGTTCATCAGCACCAGTCTCTGCGCAAGAGAGAGAAGAAAACAGCGGACGGAAAACAATATCGAAAAACACATCGACCAGGCTGGAGGAAAAGAAATTCAACATTAAACAAAAGGGTAAAAAATAAAAAATAAAAATAAATTAAAAAAATAAAAAAGCAACAAAGAGTGTCAAAACAGCACAGCCAAAAAAGAAGGGCAAGGATCACCCCGCCACCCCCCCCACCCCTGGCTCCTTCCACCCCAGGACACCGGCTCACTGCCTTCCAGGGCTCCTCCTGCACCCCAGGAACGGCCCCTGAGCCCCCCTCCACATGGCACCGGGGCTGCCACGGCACCTCCCGGCACTTTTGGGAAGACACACCGGATCCATCAGGGATGCAGGCGTGGAGGATGCTCGGGAATGGGGAGAGGGGGCTCAGGTTTCCGTTGCCGGGTGGTTTGGCTTTCCAGCTCTCAACCCTTCCCACCTGGGGCAGGGGAGAGGAGGGTCCCTAACCTTCAGGGACTTCAGATCAGCTGGATTCCTCTAGCATGCTACATCCTGGCGCTCCCTTTTTTGCGTCTTTCAGAGATGAAGTTTGCCAGCACATGCACAGGGTCCAAATTATCCAAGGGTGGGGAAGGGAAAAAGGGGTAGAAAAAGTGCAGAAGGAAAAGAGAGAAGGGCAACCAAGGCAGGTTAGACACGCCATGCTCCTTCCCCACCCTGGGCAGGCGGGGTGCAAACCGAAGTGACCAGATCCACTTTCCAGAGAGTATATTTTGCTTTATTAATACCTTGGGTCATCCCTTCCCTTACCTAATTCCTTTTCACCCAGCTTCTCATGTCCTTTCCCTGCCTCCAAGCCTCCCTTTTTCTGCTGGGAAAGTGTGATGGTGGATGTATGCATGCATGAACAAAACACACAAGAGCTGGAGAGGGTGGCAGCATGTTTGCAAGTGTGCAGAAATCCCCCTTTCGCTAGCCCTGAGCTCTGCCGAAAGGGCTGCAGGCAGCAGCCTGTGGCCAAGAAAAGCTTCAGTTTGCTCCAGACCTGGGCAACACATTGCTCTGTAGCTTCAGGTCTTGTCCCAGCAGCTGCTGTCCTCAGCAAAGCCACGCAGCTCCTACCCCACATCCTTCAGAGCTCCCCAAGCCCACGCAGCCGGGAGCTGACTGCCGGTCACCACCCCAGGGGAAGCGAGGGGCTAAAACTCAGAGATCCCTTTTGAAGGCACCTGGTTTTGCCTTGCACAAGCCATCCTCAGGATAGCTGTAGCGGATGCAGAGCTGGTCTGGCAGAATGTGTCCTTGCTGCCCACCTGCTTCCCACCTCCATGGGCTTCAGCCCCATTTCTGCACCAGCCAGGACAGGGATGGTTCCAAGCCCAAGGGATGAGGTTGGGTCAGTGTGCTCCTGGAGACATCCCACCCTCCCAACTGTGCTACAGGGTTGCTCCTCACCCTCATCTTCTCCATCCCTCCCATTTTTCCACGCTATTGCTGATCCTGCCCCTCTTCCACCCCGGGCTTGTGAGTGACCATGCCAGTGTCACATCCATGGGCACTGGAGCCCAGCCAACATGGCCAGGACTGTTTGGAGCACACCAGGCTCCCCAGGAGCGAGCTAAACACATGGTGGATACCCCCAACACCTCCCCAGCTCCCGCCAGCCCCACCTCCCTCCAGTCCCGGCTCCTGCTTGGCTCTAACCCCCGTAGAAGGAAGGGTTGATCTACCTTATAGGCCACTTTGGAAGGACATCTCTTGCCGAGGCCTAGCGGTGGTGACATAAGAGTCAGCATTTCATACATCTCAGTGTAATGGATTCGGCCACTGCTCATGGAAGGGGGAAAGGGGAGGGAGGGGGATGCAGAGAGAGAGAGGAGGCATTCCCAGAGAGCAGAAAAAAAAACCAAAACGTACAAACAAAAAAAATAGTACAGGAAAACAGGAGAGAAAAACAAAACAAAAAAAAAACAAACGGACAAACAGGAAAAGAACAGGAAACCCGTTAATCAAGGCAAATCATACATGAGAGACTGTCCTGATGTGGATTTATAGCACTGCTCACACAGACCCAGGAATGCCAGCAGAAAGTGACTCACCCCTCTCCTCTCTGCTGCTGGCCTCTAGCGCCTGTCTCGCTACCAGTCTGGGGGTCCTGCTCTGGGCTCAACTGCTTGCCTAAAGCCCTCCAGCAGCCCCCAACTTGTCCCAACAGGTTCCAGGGCTGTGTGTGAGTGGTATAAATCAGATACACGGCACTCGAGCCATGGGTTATTTGAGATAACGGCGGTTTGCACCACAGTGCTTCCGTGGCCTTCGTAGCATCTTCCCTCCCGGGGAGGGTGGGGGTCCTGGGTATGGCTTTGCATCACCACCTAACCCATAGCCAGAAGGCTGTGTATCCCCAGCTCAGAAGGTCTATGCAATTGGGAGGCAGCATCTTGCATAGAAGGCAGTGGGCCAGGGTCACTTGTCAAAGGAAGATGCCCAGTTGCTTCTGTCCAGCTCTGCGGATGGACCGCTTCCCCCACCATGCACCAGTGCAAATAAAAGGCATGCTGAAATCTGCTGAAAAAACAAAACCGGGAGGAAAAAGTTGTACATGCCATGCTCCCACCCTGGCTCTCTCCCACATGCGGCTGCAAGTTCCACCAGGTTGGAGTTTAAAGAGTCTCAGCAGAGGCAGCTGTTTGGGCCTTCCAACATTGGGGTTCGGTTGGGTTTCCCAAGGGAGGCAGCTAGGACGGACCCCCACCTCATGCTCCTCTGCTCTGTAAGGACCTGCCTAGGATTGTTGCAGGGAGGAACGCTACCAAAAACGGGCCACCCCAGGCAGCAACCTGGTCTAGTGGAGGGTGTTCCTGCCCACAGCAGCGGGGTTGGAACTTGATGATCTTTAAGGTCCTTTCCAACCCAAACCATTCTGTGATTCTACAACACCTGGAGTCCTCTGCCAGGCTAAGATATCTGGGTTGGGTCTCCCTCTCTCTGCACATCCAGGATACATCCAGAAATACATCTCTCGGGGAGCCTGGGCTTGGCCACCTCTTCTTCCCCTCATGCTAGGCTTCCAACCTGCAGTGACACCTTCAGGATGGTTCATGGACCAGGGCAACCTCACAAGAGCAAAGGCATCGACCCTTCCAGCTGGGCTGGGAGGATGCTGCTGGAGAAGAACCTGTGTCAGCCTGGGAGAGGGCACTGCCGAAAAATTAAGCACTCTCTGCAGGATCTTGGCCTGTTCCCTACCCATGTGCTCAGAGCAGCAGGGAAAGGGTAGAAGGAGATATCTCCTCTTCTCGGGGGGTACTGGCTGGTTTGGAAGCAAACCCCTAGCCAAAGAAGCCCCACCAAGTTGAGTCCTGATGTTTTGGATGTGAGCTAGAGTTGGTGACAACCCACAATAGGATGCAGGCACAGAACAGCCCTGTGAGACCAGAAACACCAGAGGATGGATAACAACACCAGAGAATATTAAGTGGCATGATCAAGAGGAAATACCCAGACTCGTGGAGTCTGAAGGTGAGAAGATGATTTCAAAATCTTCATGTGCAAACTTAGTGCAAAAAAGGAAACAAGGCACTGGCCTTCCACCACCCGCCCTGCCTGGCAGGGGGGATTTTAGCATAAGACACTGTCTTTCATACTGAAGTTCTCCGTGCAATGGAGAAGGAACAGATTCTCATGAAGGGAAGAGTTTCCATCAGAAGGACCACATGAGAACTGTGCTGTTCACACTTTGCTGCTTCTCAGAGCAGAGAACTTAAAGAGTTTTGAGCAGCACAGCAGTGCCCAGAAACTACATACCTGTGCAGTGAAGCACAGGAAGGCACGTGGAACAACATCCATCTGAACAGGATGGCTCCCAAGAGCTGGTCCCAGCACAGGCACATGCTTGTTGGGACAGCTGGCCATCTGTCCTGTTCTGGATGGAGATGTGCCCTATGGTGAGGGCACAGGGTGGCCCATCAAACCACCAGGCACTAATGGCTCAGTCCTGGTGCTCTGAGAGAACTCTGTTAGTGACAGGGGATGGAAATCTGGAGGACTGTGCCACACCAGGCTGTTAGGAAGAGAGCACCAGAACAGCAAGTGACTTGGGAGTAGATTCAGGAATAGGAGATGTCCACAGGGACACGAATGTCTGTGGAGCATTCACCTGCCCCACGGCCATCTCAAGGGCCACTCTTAGAGGGCAAAAGCGATGCCTTTGCTAATTTTTGCATGACTGCTAGAAACAGAGGGGGTGAAGACAGGCAGAGACAGCCCCAAGGAGTGGAGCAGGCTGCCAGGATGCAGTCCCAGCAAGACTTACTTACAAGACCTGCTCTCCCCAGCATAAGGACTTCCACGGGAAACCTTCCTGTATTAATGCCCCTTTGTTAGCCTGCCTGCAGACGGTCTAGCAGGTATGCTTCCATAGCATGCTGCACCACTATGCTGAGTCCTGAACTTGCCCAAGTACCATCTCTTCCAGAGCAGGCTGTCCACCACTCCATCAACACATTGGCATTTGTTTCTGCAAGCCATTGTGGTTGCATCACCTGCCAGGGCAGGGGTGGGGGCTCCAGGAAGGGGAACCTGTGCACTGTGGGCTGCAGGGCAAGCTCACCAAACTCAAAGGTGAGCAAGTTGAGTTGGCATTTTGGCATCTGGACTATGGTAGCAAGATGCAATGACCACGGGTGTTTTCTTTCTTCATCAGTTGCCTTTTGGGAGTTGTTCCAGGAGAAAGTCTGGACTCCTGTAGAGCTCCTCTTCCCAGGAAGCACTACAGGTACCCTCCTGAGGTGATCCAGCTTAGGAGAGCAGTGTTTGCCAGTGAAGCAATCGAGAAAGACTAGAAATGCCTCCCGAAGGTGTCTTCTGGCTGCAGGGACCTGAGCAAAGCCACCATACTTTGCCAGGGATGCAACAGAGGAGAAAGACTGCAAGGAGCCCCTCCTTGAGCAGATAAGCTGTCTGATATTCTTGCAAGAAATCTGTCCTTAAATACCTCTTCATAAATGAAATGACTGAGCATCCAGGCCTTGTCTGGCTTGCTCTGCTTTACTTCTGGCAGTCTACTTCAAGCTTTCAAAAGTATGCATCATCCTCATGACCAGCTGCGGAGGGTGACAGACAGAAGCATTTCTGATACTGCAAGAAGGATGTGGTGGCTACACTGTGCCGCACCAAGGAACCTCTTNGACCAGCTGCGGAGGGTGACAGACCCGTTCTGGGGATGGTGGCTGTAAGAAGCATTTCTGATGCTGCAAGAAGGATGAGGTGGCTACACTGTGCCACACCAAGGAACCTTTCTCCTCTGCAGACCCAAGATCAAGGGCCAGGGGTATCTAAGCTTCCCTTGTACATCTCCTCAGATGCTGTGAGGGATGCAGAGGGAAGAGCAAGCTCTGCCATTCATCCTTTCAAGCCATGGACACAGACACAGGCATCATGGCACTTTGGAGAAGATGGCAGGAGCAAAATTTTGCTCAACTGTCACTCCAAAATAAAATTTTTAAAAAACGTGTACATCAGAGAGACACGAGGAGGCCAGATTGCTGTCGTGGACTCGTGTCCAGCAGCTGGGAGTTGGCTCAAGCAGAGGGAGAGGAGCTGTTTAGCTCCAGAGATGTTCCCAGGTGTCACCACCTCCCAGGCAGGTCCGGCAAGCCAA
This sequence comes from Syrrhaptes paradoxus, assembly GCA_013400615.1. Taxonomy (NCBI): domain Eukaryota; kingdom Metazoa; phylum Chordata; class Aves; order Pterocliformes; family Pteroclidae; genus Syrrhaptes; species Syrrhaptes paradoxus. Next base: position 56,936 of record VZTO01014431.1, on the reverse strand, counting down.
GGGCAAGACTAGCAAGAGTCCTACTCCTCAGAGACGTGGTCGTGTGCTACCCTGGAGGAACAGTCTGTTGGGTACAGCAGGGTGTCCCCCAGGGAGTGGGGTCACCCTGGCCTCCCCCTCCCCCCCTAGTCCTCACTCTCTAAAACAACAGCAAAGTCCCCAACATCCTCCTGCCTTTGCTCCCACACTCCCCACCCCAAACCACATCTGATACCCCCCAAAAAACTCCTGCTCCCACTTGAGCCCACTTTGAGAAGCCAAGCAGGGATGGTGGCACCTGGCCCGACAACCTTTTGGGGCTCTCTGTGCCAACGGAGCCGGGGCAGGGGCCTGGCTGGGGAAGGCAATTTGTCGAAACCCACCCTGGGAGGCTCTGAGCCCCCCATGGCCCCACTCATGCCTCCCCTCGAGGGGGACAGCTGCTGGCTCTGGGAGGCGGCGGACCTCTTTAAACTCGAAGGAAAGCAACGTCAGGGTTCCCTGGGGAGGCGCGGTGGCGGTGGAGCAGGAGAGGGGGAAGGAAGGGTGGATGGTGCGTCCCGTGGCCAGGTTTGTGGCGGAGGACTGGGAGGCAAACCTTGCACGCCACCCTGTAGGGGCAGTTCTCTCCTAGGCCCAGAGGAGGCGAGATCACCCGTACTAATTTGTACATATCCTTATACGAGATCCTGCCGCTGCAAAGGAAGCACAGGTGGGTTAATAGGAGACTGAGAGGGTGGAGGGGAGGATGGAGAGCTTGACTGGGGGATTGCTGGGGCTATCTACAGGACAAGACCCCCAGGTGCATGGTTCTTCTCCTCCTGGCTCTGTCAGACCCAGAGAGGGGAAAGCTGGGAGCATCAGCTCCTGCCTTCTCCACCATGAGTCAGCTCACACCTCCTCATACTGACCCATGCAGATCCCAGAGAAGGATGGTTTTGGCAGTGGACACCACCCCATCACCCTTCCTCATCGTGCCCCTGGCCACCTACACTTGGGCTGGGGTTTGAGACAGGGTGAGACTGCAGCTTGGTTGGGATCTAGCCACCACGAGACCTTTTGATGGAGTTGTATCCCATCACACCAGCTTGCCCTCACACGGCCAACTCTCTGGTTCTCATGAGGTCCCAGGGAGGTTGGCAGCTGAGTCACTTGTATCTCCAGTATCTGGGGAACCTGAAACAGGGAGAGATAATGTGACCAGCTGGTGACTGGTGGCTGTGGCACTAGCATTTAGGTCTCTCGTGGTCCTGTCCTGTGCTCCGACCACCAGACCATGCTCTGCCAAGGGTACACATTATTAGAAGCAAACCTTCCTGTATGCACACCCCTTCTCACCCACAGAAGCACATCTCCCCAGACCCAGGTGCAGTCAGCGCAGGATACGGCCCGTATCCCTCCTGCACTGTCTGAAATAACGAAGCAGTCGAGGAAAGGGTGCGGGGGCTGTGGGATGCTGAGCTCCCCACTCCGCTCCAGAGCAGAGCACTTCGGGAAGGCGGAGCGTGCAGGGTGGAAGTGCTGAGGTGCAGCATGCTGCAGCCTCCTGGGCATCCTTAGACAAGCTTGGAGGGAAACCGCATCAGGAGGCAAAGATCAGCATTACCATCCTACCCTGTGCCCTTGCTTCTGGTTTCTCCTTGCTCTTCTCCCATCCCTTCTCCATTGCTGGCCAGAGCTAACCCAACCATCTGGGCAAAACCCATCCCTGAGCCCCCTTGGTGTTAGGTGGTCTCCTCGCGAGACCTTCACGTGATGGTCCCGGCGTCAGGATGCGGAACTGCTGCCCTACTCGCGTGGTGGGACCCATTCAGATGTACTCACCCATTCCTCACCCAGCGATGGGGCCAGGGCTGCCCCCACAGGCCCAGCACCACTGGCTCCCAGGCACATCCCCTAACCACTGGCTACTTATCATGATGGAAGAGCATGGCTTGCTCAAAAATTAGAGGTCTGCAGGGCATCGATAGCTCAGGCATGCTTTTACAGTGACTCTCCTGGAGACCCAGGCCACCAAGGTGGGGGGTGAGACAGAATGAAGTGCCTGGTGTGAAGAAATGCTTCCCAAAAGCCATGGGTGAGACACCCCACACTGAGCAGCTGGGTATCTCACTGCTCTCACCTCATCTCCCTTCTCCAGTTCTCCATCTAGTCACCCCTGCTGACCTCTCCCCCGGCACAAGGCATATTCACCAGCAAACCCACTTGTCCACGGGGGCGTTGCACAGAGTGCTGGAGGAGGCCATGCAGGGAGGAACCTGGCCAGCACCGAGCTGCACAGGGCTGGACAGAAACAGTGGAGGAAACTATGCCAGGAGCTGATGATATTAGGCATTAAAAAAATTATCTTGGCCGGAGATGGTCTCTCGAGGGGCAAAACATTAGCAGTGGGGGCAAAAAGTCTCCAAAGTGAATGTGTTTGGCTGCCGAGGACTCTCAAGCTAAGATTGCCCACACTCCCTGACACAGCGGTGTTGGGTCAGGGCTCCAGAGGCTGTCCTGGGGCTACAGGAGGGAGGAAGGGACCACACAAGGCACCCTCATGGTGCTGGTGCTGAGTGGAGGGCAAGCGCGCTCCCCCAGAGCTGCTGAGGGCTGGACACTGCCCTGGGGATGCTCCAGACCAACCTGGGAAGAGTGATGGAGAGCAGAGCCAAAGCCTGTCCACCCAGGGTCCGTATGGCCGCTGTGAACCCGTCCCATTGCTGGGAACAGGCTGCTGCCGGCAAACAGGAGCCCTGTTCGCTGGGGTCCCCATCAGCAAGGGTGTGAGTGCAGGAAACAAAGTCCTCCCATCCCTAGAGGGCTGAACGGACTGGCCAGCATAGGAACACAATTCCCCAAACCCACACACACTCCAAACCAGGTCCTCCACAGGTGACTTGGCAGGAGACCAGCAGACCCCCAGCATCTCCCCGGGCCTCAGGCTCGGCCCTGCTCTGATGGGGAGCTGGGGATGCTGGGGACCAGACGATGGAGCTGGTCTCAGGGCAAAGGCACCCAGCTGGTGCATGGGGACAGGGAAGGAGCCTGAGAGAGAACTGCTCGCTGGCCGGGAAGGAGAGGAAAAGCAAGAACCTCCAGCACTCAGGATAAACACTGTGACAAACTGTGAACATCACCCCAAGATGCTGGTGCTACCAGGCACTGCTGTCCTTGTAACAACCACGGGTGAGAGCAGCCCTTCCCTGACCGTCCGAGGCATCGCAGTGGGTTTCCAATAGTAGAACACAGAGACGCCCATTTAAAACCAGCTCAGAGATTGCTCGGGAGAGAAGGAGCTGGCTACATACCATGCTGCTCTGTCATACTCTGCCCAGATCCGGACAAACTCATCTAGATGGTGAGGTCCCAGGATGGAGGAATCCCGAGTCAGGTATTCAAAATTGTCCATGATGACTGCCACGAACAGGTTGAGCATCTAAGGGAAAGGAAAAAAGGCAGAGAGAAAGGAAAGTGGGGGGAGACGAAGCAGAGAAGTGAAGGGAGAGAGAAGAAAGAGTAATGTGGAAGGGGTGCCGACATGAAGCTGGGATGATCCCAAGGGAAGTTGAGATGTCCATTGGCTACAGATGGGTTGGTGGAAGAGTGGGGGAGGCTTGGGATCAAGGTTGAGAGTTGGGGTTGTTCAGCCTGGAGAAGGCTCCGACGAGACGTTCCAGCACCTTTCAGTGCTAAAAGGGGGATACAGGAGAGATGGGGGGGAGGGGTCTTCATCAGAGGCGCAGGGACAAGATGAGGGGGAACAGTTTTAAGCTGAAAGAGGGGAGATGTAGATGAGATATTAGGAAGAAATGTTTTCCTGTGTGGGTGGTGAGGCAGTGGCCCAGGTTGCCCAGAGAAGCTGTGGGTGCCCCATCCCTGGAGGGGTTCAAGGCCAGGCTGGATGAGGCTTTGAGCAACCTGGGCTGGTGGGAGGTGTCCCTGCCCATGGCAGGGGGGTGGATCTTTAAGGTCCCTTCCAACCCAAACCATCCTGTGATTCTGTGTAATCATGGGAAGATGATGGAAGATGACTCTATGGCTGGGTGCAGGTTAGGGGGGATGATGAGGGGGACCCCCAGGGCTCTCTGGGTGGGAGGAACTCACCAGGAAAGAGCAGAAGAAGATGAAGGAGACGAAGTAAACATAGGCCAGGTCGGTGCCACAGCGCTCATTCTCGTTCTGCCCGGACGTGGCCGTCGTGTCCGGCTCGCAGCCTTTGCCCTCCAGGCAGGACAGCATGATCTCCTGCCATGCCTCTCCCGTGGCACTCCTGCACCCAACACAGCCACGCTCAGCACCTCGCGGTGGCACAGGATGAAGCTGGGGCAGGATGCCCCCAGGAGAAACCTCACAAGAAGCTGTGCAACCCCCCCTTGCCCAAATTAAACACATGTCTGGTGTGCAGAGGAGCGAGGCACCAGGTCAGCAGTGACCGAGCTGGACCCATGCAAGTGCAGTTACACCAGGGTGTAGGTCCTGGCACTTAGGGCTAGCTCCCTCCAGCCAGCCGGTCCAAAAACCTGGTTGACATCAAAAAAAAAGATGTTCCTGAGCTCTTGCAGCCATGGCACTGATCTCCAGCAGCAAGAGCTGACCTCCACCAAACAGCCCACAGAGAGAACCTGCCCAGCCCAGCTCCTGGCATGCCTGCACCCCAAAAACCCTGCCAAAGGAATTTTCTATGGTTGCTCACCTGAAGAGGAGCATGAGGGATCCCAGGAAGCTGCGGAAGTTGTTGTGCCGGTTAATGTGGCTTTCCTCATCTAGTTTGATATTGCCAAAAACCTATAAGAGGAAAAAAAAGGGCTCAGCTCTTCGGGCAAGAGCTCATCAGCCAAGGAGGCAGCTGCACATTCACCCTTGCTGCAGGGACCCATCCTGCCCCAGGTCCATCATCCTGAGTGGGTGCTGGGTCCTCGTCCTGAAAATTCCCGGGAGCTTCTCTCTTTGTGGGGAAACGGTCCGAGATGCTGGGGCTGGGCATAGCGGTGCAAACAGGGTGGGGAAAGGCTTGGTGACAGAGGGACAGACTGACTGCTGACCCACCGTGGACAGCCGTCCCCAGGGCCACCGTCCCCAGGGCCGAAAGAGGCAACAAAGCCCCAAACATGGACAACATCCTAACAACGACTCCCAGCCAAGGCCACAGTAAGACATAAGGAATGTTCGTAAAGTGCCTCAAATAGGAAAAATGTGCTGTTATTACTGTTAAATATTTATTCCACATTCCGTCAACCTAAAAATACACTAACCGCAGAGTATTTTTTTCCCCTGTACAGGTTTTTTGGAATGTGTAATTGTAGAATATTTTCTGCCTCCAGCTATTTTGCTCAAATACCGCCCACAGACTTTACTGCTTGGGGATTTGTTCACAATGGTGTTACAAAAAAATAATAAAGTAAATCAAATACTACCACACGGCAGGGAGGGGGGGCTGAGCCAGATGGCAGTTGTTTTAGCGCGGAGAACACCTGGAGCCGGTGCTGAGATGTGTAGGACAGAGCAGCCAAAAGCAGCCACGCGACTTTTGGGGGGGAAAGAGAGGGTGGAAGAGACTAAACACCAGTGCTGCCAAGCAGCTCGAGTGGGGGGCCACCGCGCTGCCTGCTGCCCCCCCAAAATCTGCCTGTCCTGGCAGCACACGTTGGGTACTGCGGCGACTCCAGATCCCAAGCACTCATCGTCTAAGATGCTTTGTCAGATCTTCTGCGTGGGATTTAGTCACCGCAGAACTGAGCCAGCCCAGCGGCACGTGCGGAGCCGAGGGGTTTAGCTCACGTGCTGCTTATTTACCAGCTGGAGCCTTGAAAGCTCACGTCTTCCCATGCTCTGCAGCCCTCCCACCATCTGAGAGGTCATGGCAGGTCCCTAAGTACAAGAGCCCCAGCAGACCATCAGACCACCCCTCCGCAAAGGGACAAGAGGGATGGCACTCTGCAGGTGTCACCACCATGATCCAGCCATTTGGATGGGAAAGGCACAAGGCTGCTCAACCAGGTCCCTCAGGCATGGCCTCTTCTCTAAAGTAACAAGTGATAGGATAAGAGGAAATGTCCTCAAGTTGCGCCAGGGCAAGTTTAGGCCTCGATATTAGAAAAAAAAATTCTTCACTGGAAGAGTGATCAGGCATTGGAACAGGCTGCCCAGGGAAGTGGTAGAGTCACCATCCCTGGAGGGGTTCAAGAAACGTGTAGATGTGGTGCTTTGGGACATGGTTTAGTGGGTTGGGTGGTGTTGGGTTGATGGTTGGACTTGATGATCCTTGGGGTCTTTTCCAACCTTAATGATTCTATGAAATGAGTCCCTGGGGACCATGAGGGAGTTGGAGATGGGGTGTCATGTCTAAAATTGAAGTGCATGTGAAACAAAGGGGTGGCGATTTAAAAGCAGCTGCCACACAGGGTGCTGAGTCCCCAGGGCCACATCTCCAAGTGTACAAGTGGGGAAGGCAGCTGTGGAGCTCGACTGAACAAGCTTGTGGCAGCTCCCCCAAGCCACGCAGCTCTGCAGCTCCCCAAACAAGCTGTTCCACCCTCAGGACCTTCCCAGCCACCATGACCGAGTGAAGCAACGACAGGCAGGCACAAGGCTGGCTGACATGCCTAATGCTGAGGACATGCTGGTCCAGCCTGTCCACGCCAGAGGGATGCACATGGAGATTTCTGTGCTCACCTGCATCCCGATGATGGCGTAGATGAAGAAGAGCATGGCGATCAAGAGGCACACATAAGGGAGGGCCTGCAAGAGAAGGACATGAATCATCTCATGGCCAGGCTGGACGAGGCTTTGAGCACCCTGGGCTAGTGGGAGGTGTCCCTGCCCATGGCAGGGGGTTGGAACTAGATGATCTTTAAAAGTCCTTTCCAACCCAAACCATTCTGTGACTCTATGATCTCATTTAGCACAGGTCCAGCTCTGGAGGAGCACAAAAAGCACAGCGAGCAGGTAAGCTGTGCCAATCTGTCTCTTCTACAAGCCAACAAGTCAGCAAGACCTTGGGAACAGCATGCATTTGGGAAAAGCAGCCCAACTGGGGGGAGACCAGGGCACTTGTGACTTACCTTGAAGGACTGCACGAACGTCCAGAGCAGGATGCGGATGGTGTAACCCTGGCGCAGCAGCTTGATGAGCCGAGCAGCCCGGAAAAGCTTCAGGAAGCTCATGTTGAAGCTGCTGGTGTTCACCAGCTGGGAGGAGATGAGAAGGTCAAAGGGAGGCAGGAGCCCCGCTACCCCGCAGAGGTTCCTCCCGCTGCTCCCAGCCCCTGCTTCACCTTGGTGTCCGTCAGGATGATCTCAGTAATACTGCCAATGACGGTGATGAAGTCAAAGATGTTCCAGGTGTCCCGGAAATAATTCTGCAAAAGGAAGGAGAGAGGGAATATGGATTTGAGCTCAGGGATGGCAGCTGTGAAGGACACTGGGCCATGGGCCAAGGCTGCTCCTGAGCAACGGCAGCAGCAGCAAAGACCTCACCACCCATTTGTATGCGGCTGTGGTCTGGAACATCATCCTGTGTCTGAGACAGTAGCAGACCTGAGCGTGTCTGCAGCGAGCAGCTTCTCCTGGGAGATGACTCACGCATCCAACGGGCCACCTCGGTGAATGCGAGTGGGAACAGCAGCCACAGCCAGCCCCAGTCAGGCTGCAATGGCTTGGCACACTGACCCTCACAGCCAAGAGGTTTCTTTGCCCTCCTTTTCGGGGGCACCCAGATCCACCTCAGCTCCTGCTGTTTGGGCAGCAGCTAGTGCAAGACTGGACTTGACCATGGCTTGACCATGGCTGGAGCTGCTGGAAGCAGGGAGGGTGGCTAGAAACCCTCCTGCTAGTGGATCTCATCCCCCAGTATGGGTTAGAAACAGGAAAGAAACTATGAAGGAGCAAATCTGACACTTGCTCATAAGCAGCAAAGAGTACCTGAAGAAGAGGCAGTCTCTGGTTTCAAATGTCCCTGGAAACATTCAAGGTCAGGTTGGATGGGGATTTGAGCAACTTGATCTAGTTAAAGATGTTCCTGCTCATGGCAGAGGGCTTGGACTAGATAACCTTTAAAGGTCCCTTCCAACCCAAACCATTCTGTGATTCTACAATTCAAATCTTAAATGAGCAGATGGAGACTTGAGGACTGGGAATTGGAGAGGGAGGTTTCACTGCTGGTTAGGTCTGCTCCAGCTGATACAGCCCAAGGGCAGCAATGCACCTGATCTCATGGCTCCTGGAGACAAGGGACAACAGCCACCAGCATGATGGCAGCAGCAGTTGGCTTTAGCAGAGCGACTGTGCAGCATATACATGGTCCAGGCACCAAAATACCTCAGAAATGAGGCAGAAAGTAAAGTAACAGTGTGGCTTTCCTCACCAGCACCCAGCAGTGGGAAGCTTAATGAGAACCAAAGGAGCAATTCCCACCTAAAGGCAGCTCTCAGGCTGGGACTCAAAATAAAAAGCAACAACCTCACACTATTAACACCTTCCCTTTGTGATCTGTGCACTGCCAAAGTCTAAATTAACACCCTCGTCAAGAACAGGAGCAGCTACTCACCAGGAAGCCAAAAGCAATGATCTTGAGGACACACTCCAAGGAGAACACCATGGTGAAGGCGATGTTCAGGTACTTCAGGGCCAGCTCATAGGTGTACGGAGCAGAGTAGTACTGATGGAAAGAGAGACATTGCTAGCCAGGAGGGGGCCTACCAGCCCTTGGCTGATGACCATCCCAGGAAAGACCTGTGGTGGTCCATGTTCCTTGCCCTGGGTGCCTCAAACCAACCTCCTCCTTCCCCTCTCCGCCCCTCTCAGGACAGCTGCCACTGCTCCTAAGAAGGAACCCCAGAGTGAATCCAGATCTTCCTGCTGTAGTTAAGAGACCCAGACCATTTGGGTCATCTTGTTTAGGGAAGATCTCTCCTCCAGTCTGGGGCACATGGTGTTTCCAGTGACTACGCCAAAGGAATACATGCTCACACGCCATCTCAAAGCATCTCCAAAATACCCTCTGGCTCCATCCTGACCGATCCTCCTTCTCCCACCACCCCAAACAGGACAGGTTCACCCCAACTGGCTCACCTTCATCATCAGCACTATGGTGTTCAATGCTATCATGGCCATGATGGTGTACTCAAAAGATGGGGAGACCACAAAGTGCCAGACCCGGTACTGGAAGGTGTGCCGGTTCTGGGGCATGTATCGCGTGAGGGGCTTGGCGCTGATGGCAAAGTCAATACAGGCCCTCTGGAATAAAACAACGTGCATCAGACCCTGGCCAACGGTAACGTGGGGGACAATGGCTGCCACATGTCTTTCCTTCATGGGCTGGGCAGGTGCCTCACAGGTTTCTCATACTTTTTAAACAATTGGGGACCTCCAGGCTCCCAAACCCAGAAAAACATCCTCTTTCCCCATGCCCAGACTGTACCTCATTCTTCTCCAGACTGCACTCCTCCATCATTTTGTCTCCTTGCTCTTGGAATGTAATGATGATGAGAGCCACAAAAATGTTGACAAAGAAGAAAGGGAAGACCACAAAATAGACGACATAAAAAATGGACATCTCCATGCGGTTGCTGCGGCTGGGCCCACGGTCCTCCTCTGTCACGTCCACCGAATGCTGCAGCACCCTGTGGGCAGAGAGGTGAAGAAAAGCAACCCGAGATATGCCCATCAGGACTGCTACCATGGGGCACTTCTCATGGGACCCACTTTGTACAGCCAGCTCTGGCTGTCCACGCTTGGTGACAATGATGAGATAAAGCTCTGTCTTAATCTGCTTTACAAAGACAACCCTTCCAAGTGGCTCCAGAGCTTGTTTTACGGTGCTTTCCCTGTACTCCTGATGGAAAATGGATTTGCCTATGCTCTACACACAGAGAAAAAAATTGCCCGAGCTCACACAAGCATGGAGAGAGGTCCAGTCCTACAGTCATCTCTAAAATTGAACTAAAATATAGCTCAGGGCTACACAGGAGACGGGATTATCCCTCATTCACTCCCTAAGGAAGAAGCTAACCCCAGCCTCACCCCCAGCCTCATAGTGGGCTAAAAGCTCTTTTGTCCTGACATCATTTCTCCTCCTTCCTCTCCTCCTCCCTGCCCAGCAGTTCCTGTCTCAGTCCTGCTGGGTGTAGCCATTTAACCCAACCACCCCAATGGGGATGAGATCACCCCTATTCAAGGGGGCAGACGGAGCAGAATACTCACTGGGGCCAACCCTCGCCGGTGGAGACCGTGAAGAGGGTGAGCAAAGCCCAGATGATATTGTCATAGTGAAACTCATGGCGTTTCCATTCCCGGCACTTCACCTCCATCTTGTTCTTCTCGTGGTCCACGTAGTTCCCTCTGCAAAGTTGGGACAGAGCAGCGACTTCGCTTTTTTAAGCTGACAGACTATGAGACAGTGGCTGTAAAGCCTGGGGACAGCACATATGTGCGGTGGGGGACACACCTCTCCTTCTGCACAGCTAGAGGGAGAAATAGGGGGAGGTGGGATGACAACTGGGAGAAAGCAGAGAAAGGGAAAGCAAAAGGGAGGAGAGAAGGTGGAAAGAGAACGGGAGCAAAAATAGGGGGCTCTGCATCCTGCACCCCATACAAGGATGCATAGCACCAACACATCAACAGGGATGGGCCTCAGCCCATGCTGTCCACCCGAGACACTACGGTCAAGAGCAAGTCATGACTGTGGACTTAACTGGGAACCCAAAGATGACACTATCCAGCACCCTGGCAGCGTCAGACCTACTGAACAGGGAACCTACATGCAGTCCTTCTCCGTGTCCTTGGAGCTGTCAGTGCAGTAGAAAAACTTTCCCTTGAAGAGCTGGACGGCGATGACAGCAAAGATGAACATGAAGAGCTTGTAGACGATGAGGATGTTGAAGACGTTCTTGAGGGAAGTCACAACGCAGTCAAAGACAGCCTGTGGGAGAGAGGACAACTCACCTTGGAGAACCAACAGGTTCAGCAAAGGGCATGGCCAAAGCCTTCCTCAAGACTACCATGGGGAAAGACATCTCCCACTCCCAGGGAAAAGGAAGAAAAAGCCTTCTCCCAGGGAAAGGATTAATTTATGAATGAATTTAACACCTGGAGCACCCGCCAGCATACACACGGACACCAAGCAGCCCCTGGGACAGCAGCAAGGATGGATATTTACACCCTCCAATGTTCTCTGCAGCCTGGGGAGCAGACAGGGGATGCCTGGATGATGCAAGTAGCAGCACTCAAGACCAACTAGTAAACTCTTCTTTGATTTGCATCACCCTGAATAACAAGGGAATACCCCTGCCACAGCAGCACCTCCCTAGGCTGCAGAGACTGTACTCTCAGCCTGAGTTCTCACAGCACTTTAAGAAAGAGAGAAATGTCCTTATCCCTGCTTCATGATGCAGACAGAGGTGTCTAGAAATAAACCGACATGGGCTGAATCCACCCACTGATTAGAAATAAAAGCGGGGGTCAAAACCCTTGTCTCTGGGGTGTCTCACCCATCAGCCAAATATCCCCTTGTGAGATAAACTCAGGGCTTCCTCAGCCTCCTACTCCTTTCTGGTTCTATATCTCATTGGCTAAGGTAGGGAAATACATAATCCTACCTTCACTGCATAAATAATCCCTCTGTTCAGATGGGAAATCCCCCTCTGGTACAACACCATGACAACACAAGCACACAAAATCCTGAGTTGTTCACAAGCTGCTCCAGTGGAAAAGATTATGAACTTTGGAAAGAAATTCTGCCCAAAGCCAGGGCAGGCTATTTTATCAGGAGAGCATCTGGGCTTTGCTGCCTCGTGTCCACTCCAGCCCCACTTTCCCTGGCACCTTGCAGAGATACAGGCTTACTTTTAACAATTCATGGCACCTCCAGATGTGGAGCAGCCTGAGGGCTGTTGTGTTTGAAAACTGGGCTCCTAAAACACAGTAAACGCTTGGAAAACTACTTGTTCATTGCTCACAAGCAAACCAACATGCATGGTCCCTGAACCAACCGGTCCATGCTGGAGAAGACAGACATATGGCAGGAGATGGGGATCGTTACCTTCAGCTTGGGCAGTCGCTTGATGGTTTTCAGGGGCCTCAAGACCCGTAGCACACGGAGAGACTTGATGGTCTTGATATCCCGGCCCTTGTTGGTCCTACCGCGTCAGAGGGAAGCACACGTACCCAAAAATGAAACGGAGAAACAATCACCTTGCAGACCTGGGGCTGGATGTTCTGGAGGTTTCAACTGCTGACAACTCCCCCCACCCAGCATGAGTGAGGATGGGAACAGGAGGGCCACCAACGTGTGACTGCTGAGCACTCAGCCCACCTACACGAGTCTCTTCCAACACATGCGCTGACGGCTGGCAGAGATTAAAAACAAAGCCATCCTCTCCTCCTGGGGATTAGCACCTTTCCTCTTTGCTAGGGAGCAGTGATCTTACCAAATCCCCTCAGTGTGGGAAGCAGGGCCATGTCAGGGCTGGGGCAGGCGATCCAAGGCTCTCCCCAAGCAAGGGCAGCTGCCTGAGAGGTGCTGGGATGCACTGTCCTCCCCCATGTCCCCAAGCCATGCTGCCCAGCAGGGCCAGAAGGTTTGCTTCCTTACCACAGGCATGTGCGATCTGCAGACAGGGCTTGCAAAAGGCCCCCAGCATTGCAAATTGTTTTCTACCATTATTACTGGTTGCAAGAAATTCATAATAAAATGAGGGAAGTGCACCCAATGGGGTCTACATGCAGGTGTCCGAACAAAGGGTTTTCCATCCCGGTTTAAACTCGAGATTCATGATCCTTCTATTCACCTAGGGAATGACGTGCTCTGTGCTTGGTTTGTTCTCTTACAGCTTTCTGCCTTGTTCCATCAGTGCTGCCCAGCACAGTCAGCTTGCTCTTCCACCTCACATGCCTGTAACGTCTCAATGCCCTCTTCCCTCTCCAGATCAGGGCTGCACTTGCCTCCACCCCAAGTCAGCCAAGGAAGGAGGCAGAGCTTCATAGCAGAATTATTTCAAAAAGCCCCCTCGTGACCCTCATTTCTTGGATATGATCATTAATCCCAACCACAATACCAGTTGTGGTTTTCTTTTTTCTTGCCTTTTAATAACTAAAGCCCATGGTCTGGAGCCCAGGATGGAGCAGAGAGGTCCTGGTGAAGGTGGCACAGTTTGGATCCACCAAGCACCCTCAAAAACCATCAAGCCAACCACTTACAACAACAGACGCTCCGAATTACACAGCTCCTTTGTGAGGGTTAACACAACAGGGAGCACAATAATGGGCTTAATCATTAAGAGGTGTAAACAAAACCACTAATTAATAGTCTCCCCTAGGAGCACAGCCCCAGGAAGAACGGGAAGCAATGTACAAACTGCCCTGGGACTCCTTTTGCACCTCCCTAGTCCTGCTTTTCTCGGTTACCATGGCCTGGGAACGTGGCTGGGGCATCGACTCGGGGCTAGCGGATGATTTGAGGGCAGGGCTGAGCTGGTGCAAGCTGTCCCCAAGGGCAGCTCAGATACAGTGGTTTGCATCTGCTGAGGAGGGACCTCTTCAGACCTCAGGAAACCTCCTGTGGATTTGTTTGGGATCCAGCACGGATATGGGACATAGAGCTGAGTAATACCTGGAGGAGAGCCTGGCTTTGCTGTGTCTACAGCTCAGGCTGAGCTCTCCCCAGCCTGCCGAGCTTGGCATGAACCACATCCCATGCCCTCGGAGGAGGTCAGGGCTGAAGTCCCCGCAAGCAAAGCCCCCAGCTCAGTGGCAGACACTGCTTTCCCCATGCCTTGCTCCCCTGGGTGTGCCTCACACCATCTTGGGGTACCGCCCAGGCCCCGAGATTCAGGGTGAAAGCCCCCTCCTCTGAAGGGATTGCAGCGTTTGCCAAAAAAATCTTGCCTGCGCTTCCCCGGAGCAATGCTGGGGTGCATACAGAGCAGCATGCTCCAGCCTCTGCAAACACAGTGAAGGGTCAGCACAGGTGATGGATGGACAGACACCCGCCTGCGCCCGTCCCCCCGTGCTCCCCAGGGCAGCACCCCAAACAGCATAGTTACCCCAAAGCATTCCTGTCGGCGATCCAGCCCGGCAGCCACCACACAGCACCAGCGGAGAGAGGGAAAAAGAGAGAAGAGAGGGAGAAGGTAAGAAAAGCAGAGAGGGAGCTGCATGGGGACGATGGCAGCCTCTCGGGCCACGGGGACCCTGCGGCAGCCCTCCACCACCCCGTGCCTGGGTTCAAAGGCCACACTGTGTAGTGCACCATGGGGCTTGTCTCCAGGGTGACTCATCCCATGAGCCAGAAGCCCCTTCCCTCCCTGCTGGAGGTTTTGGGAGGGTGCGCGGTGAAACCTCGGCTGCAAGAGGAACCCGTGGAGGGTGGGACAGAGGGTGACAGCGGGAGGGCGGCTGGTGCTCCTCCAGCAGGAGTCAGGAAGGGACATCGAGGCTGGAACTAGATGATCTCTAAGGTCCCTTCCAACCCAAACCATCCTGTGGTTCTACAAACTCCTGCAACCCAGCAGCACACCCACTAGGACAAGCCAAGGTGGTCTACAAGGTCCCTAGTTGTAACCAGCCCTCCATCCCTGATCCAGCTCAGTCCCTGCTGCGTGCACGCAGAGGGCTCAGCGCTGGGGGCAAAGCCTAGGAAGCAAAACATTTATCAAAAACCACTAAAATAACCCCAGGCCCTGGTTGTATGTTAGCGAAACAGGTGGAAAGTGTGTTGAAAAGGTGACAGTTTCATAGAATCACAGAATGGTTTGGGTTGGAAGGGACCTTAGAGATCACCCAGTTCCAACCCCTGCCATGGGCAGGGACACCTCCCACCAGCCCAGGTTGCTCAAAGCCTCATCCAGCCTGGCCTTGAACCCCTCCAGGGATGGGGCATCCACAGCTTCTCTGGGCAACCTGGGCCACTGTCTCACCAGCCTCACAGGAAAACATTTCTTCCTAGTATCTCATCTAAATCTGCCCTCGTCCAGTTTATATCCATTACCCCTCGTCCTGTCACTAGTTTAACTCTGCCACAGTTCTCTGATGGGATATCACACTTCTGTCCCAATTGGCCTCGCACCAGGTTATTTTGCAGAACATAAGTGTCCCTTATGCTCGGTGCCAATGAGCACAAGAAGATGCCACTCTGCAAAGAAAGAGGCAGCTCTGCTGGGTACCACTGGCTGGAGAAACCCCTGCCCTTGCTCACCAGGTGAGACAACGAGGGCTACACACTGGCCACTCAACCCTTCCACCAACCTTCCCACCGCTCAGCCTTTTCCCCAGGCGTAGGTACCACCATCTCTCGGCAGCTCCGCAGGGCTGTACTCAAGCGCTGCTCCTCCATGCAATGCCTCCTCTGAGGGTGCCGCAGGAGGCAAAAGCAAGCAGCGTCTTTAGTTATGGTTCTGGTTATTTCAGCTAATTTAATTTGAACTCTTTGGGGATTTACAGTTTTATATTGGGCTTTTTATTTAGGCTGCATTTGGATTGACGTATGAGCCTTCCATGTGGAGAGCTACGGATGAGCCGAGATGACCTCTCGCTCGGGATGTACAGGCCTGGAGAAGGCAGTGGACAAGCCGTGCCGGCACACGGAGACACAACTTTACAGGTGGGCACTTGCTCATTGGTGACTTTGATGTGGCACCAATGGCCAGAAGATGACAGTGGCAGCGCTGGACCAGCTCTGAGACCTCCTGCTGTGCCCACGGCTACCCAGGACCCTCCCACGGGAAAACCAAACCACAGAGGGGGGCAAAAAGGGCAGAAAACCCGGACGGCATGGCCTGGCATGTCCCAGCACTTCTTCTATGGGCAAGTGCTAGACCCAGTCAACAGTCATGTAATTGCTGCAGCTGCTTGATGGGCATCACTTTGTCCACCCAGCACCATGGGGGTGAGGAGGAGCATTTTCTGACCCCACATCAAAGAGCTCATGGATGGAGAGAAAGAAAAGGAGAGGGATTCAGATGTCACCACCAGAGTTTTCCTCTCCAGACTAGGATGGAGGAAGGGAGGGCAACGGGTTGAGACATTTCTAGCTGGCAAACATCCTATGGCTCCTGGGGCCACGATGGTGATGGGCTGCCAAGGGGAGAGGCAGGTGTTCTTATAAATGCTTTATAATGGATAAACCCATTGGAAATCACTGTGGTTCCTTTGTTCCCTTCACCCCTGAAGCCATGAGATCATCTCCTCCAGTGGGAGCCACCGTGGGACATGGGGGAGAGGGACAATCTTGCAGGTTTACATCACAAGGAGCCCTCATCCACAACACAAGCCACTCAGTATCTCCCCAGCTACGGCTACAAGTGTGGGCAGGGGACACAGATTCTTGCTGCAAACACACGAGGAGATGCAAAGGCCGTCTTCATGAGAGGGGGTCTGGTGCCGCAGCCGATGGGGGTGCTCACCCTCAAGAATTCAGCTGCCCCGTGCTCAAAGGGACCTGTCGGTCCCTTGGGAGGCTGGGAGGAGGCAGGCAGGTTGGAAGGGGCATGTCAGCTTCCCCACATCCTCAGCACTACCATGTGGGGACCCTGCCAGCTCCTGAGGCCACCCCAGGAACCGCATCACCTTTGTGGGGTGGGGGCAAGGGGACAGGAAGCACAGAAAACACCAACTACAGTACTGTTAGCGGTGGTGAGGACACCCGTCCACCTAGGAGCAGGCTGAGCCATCAACCTACCCTCCTTCAGCCATCAAAAAGTCTTGGAGAAAGATGCCTTGGAAGGAAAAGGTTCCCCTGTCCTCCTAAAGCCCCTCAAAGCACCCAGCGCATCTTTGGGCTGCTGCTGCCTTTGAGACACACTGCCAGACGTGCTCCGAGGGGCTGCCCTGGCAGAGGGGGATCAGCCAGACCCCAGAGATGCTCAATCCATCCTCGTGGTGGCCTGAGTGGCCTCTCAGGGGCTCAGAGTGATGCTGCAGAGGACGCGGCACAAACCCCACCAGCTGCATCCCCATCCCTGCAGGGCTCCAGGGCAATGCTCCCCGTTGGAGCAGAGGAAAACAAAGGGCAACTCTACCTGGCAGGGTGCTGTTTTTGCTGTCTCTGTGAGCCCCAGCACACGTAGCAGGCATATAACTCCAGTTCTAACACCCTTAGGTCTTTTTTCCTCTCTAACAGCCCATCCTGCCCTCTTTCAAGTCCATTTTCACCACCAACCTCTTCCTAGCATCTCCAGCTTGCCTTGTCCCCTGCCTGCTTGCTCACCAGCATTTGACAACCAAGGAGAAATACATGGAGCAGCCACACACCACTGCCAGAAGCCATCCCAGAAAGGTGCAAAGAAATCTCCCAAAAATCAGGGGCTAGTAGCCATAACACACAGTTGCATCCTCCTCCCACCCTGGGCAGGGGAAGGCAGGGAGCTGACAAGGATGGCAGCCACTTACGCCAAGGCGAAAGCCACCAGCGCTCCCACCACCACGATGAAATCCAGGATGTTCCAGAGGTCTCGGAAGTAGGAGCCGTCCTGCAGAATCAAGCCCTGATCGATCATCTGTTGGGGAGCAAACAGTGAGAAAAACAGGCAGAGAGTGAGCAGCTCAGCCACCAAGCAGAAGCAGCCCCAGGCGGGATGTGCTGGGGACAGGGACATCGCTGGGGAGCAGCGGACCTGTCCCTGCATCCCAGGTGTACATTAAGGAGCATCATAATTTTGGGAGCCTGGAGACTGATAAAAGCAGTGCTGAGCATTCTCAACTCCCAAGTTGAGTCTCCATCATTCGATTTTAGGACCAGAACTGAATAAACGGAGCGATTTCCCACCCACTGTGAGGATGCCATGGGACTCGGCATCCCCAGCGCAGCCAGCCCGTGAGGCTTCATACCTTGATAACCATCTCGAAGGTGAAGACGCCAGTGAAGACGTAATCAAAATACCTCAAGACCTGCAGAGAGAGGGCACAGGCGCTCTGCAGCCGCTACCAAGCAAAGGGGACCCACCTGCACCCCATCACTGCCCCGCACCCAGCGCCAGGGTTTAGAAAGCAAGGTGATGGGGAAGAAGTCAGACCCCATGGCTGCCACTGGCTGCCCCACATGTGCCCCATCATGGAAGCAAAAATCCTGAAGGATCTCTGCCTGCATTGCCCACAGGATGGGGGAGAGTGGGGGGGAGATTTGCAATCACTTTGTTACGGTCGGAGTTGGTGAGGACGGGATCCTCGGCCGCCAGGGCGATGCTGCTGGCAGCAATCACCAGGAGGATGCACATCTCGAAGTAGCGCAGGTTGACGATGTAGTGGCAAGCCCTCCGCACCCTGTGGGGAGACAGCCCGGGCCCCCACCTGTGAGCCCCGGCATACTCCAGACAGCCCGGACCCCTACCTGTGAGCCCCTGGCATACCCCAGACAGCCCAGACATTCACCTGTGAGCCCCTGGCATACCCCAGACAGCCCAGACATTCACCTTTGAGCCCCTGGCATGCTCCAGGCACAGCCCACACACAAAACCCACCCCCCAACACCACCATGGCAGAAAGATGGGCAGCAAAGTCTGAGGAGCAAAAGAAGGGAGTCCAAGGGGGATTTGGGCTTGCTGACCCCTTTGCTGGGCTTTCCCAGGCCCCCAAACACCCTGTAAGAGTCCCTGAGAAATTGGGGTGCTTCTTCCGGGCTGCTGGAGCTGGGAAGAGCTACAGGGGAGCAGAAAACCGCAAAGATGTGCAAGAAGTATTGAATAAAAATCCCAGCTAGCAATCAGCAGGCAGGAGAGAAAGCCACGAGCATGGCTGGCACGGACCGAGAGTGCTCCCAGGGCTTGGGGAATGCTGCCGCGGGTTATCCTGAGTTCTTTGGGAGATTTCAGCCCCCTTCTGAAAGGGTTTCCCTCTTTCCAGTGGCACCTAGGGGCCCTTCCCCATGCAGTCCTCCCCAGCCCCAGGCTCCTACAATCCAAAAAAACCATCTCACGGGTTGGTGGTGCTGAAGATGAACATGGAGCTGTGTGGCACCATGGCTTTGCCTGTCTCGCTTTTCTCTTTCTTCCGCTTCTTCTTCTCCATCTCCTCCTCATCCTCTTTGCTCTCAGCCTCCTTTAAGGGGCTGGCTTCGCCATCTGTCTTGTTGCTAACTGCAGGAAAGCGAGAGCCTTTGCCCAGCCTTGCACCCAGACAGCACCCTGGGGTGTCCCTACCCCCCAGGAATGTGCAACTCCCCCTCCCTCCCTAGTTTCTGCTTTGCCACGCCTGCCGTTACAGGGAGAGGAACCAGAAGGAAAGAAAAGACACAAGCTGCTGGGATGCAGCAGGCAGAGGGGCTTTAACGAGGCCAGCTTGCACGGTGCTGTTAATTAATAACGCTGTTTAAAGCGGCTCACCTTGACAGCGAGGGTGCTGCTCAGGGGTTTGAGCAGCAGCGAGCCCGGCAGAGGCTGCGGATGTGTCAGGAAAAACAAGGGATGCAAGCGTTTCACCCAGGTGGGGAGGAAGGGGGAAGGAGGGATCAAGCAAACGCATGGGTGGGAAGGAGGCAAGAAAGGGAGAAGCTTCCCAGGGGATGGCGGCACATCAGCTCTGCATTCAGGCTCCCCGGAAAAAATGGGGTTATGGAGGGAGGTGCTGCAAGGAGCAGCATATGCAAAGCCCCCCCACTTGACAGCTGGGGATACAAAAAGCCATGCAAGTGGCTTTTCATCCCCACCCAGGGTCTCTGAGGGCTGGGAGAGGGGAAAGAGAGACGGGTCCTCACTCTGTACCACAGCGGAGTCGTGGACATCGATCATGATGGTGGTGCTCTCCGTGGCCTTCTCAGTGTTGGGAGTGATGGAGGAGAGGTCCGGCTCACTCCGGCTGACAGTGCGGCTGCCTTCCAGCAGCGCTTGCTCACTGGTGTCCAGGCTGCTGCAGTCCTGCTCCGTCAGGCTGCCCGGCTGCCCCCGGGGGGGCTCGGGTGCTGCTTGAGGGGTGCTCCCCTCCTCGGCTGTCCCGACCAGCCCAGCATCGCTGGCGGTGACCCCATTTGTCCTGTGGGGGAGGAGTGGGGTGAAAAGAGACTTGGGAAAACAATGGGAGAGGACAAGGAACTGTGATGCCCTCCCCGGGTACCAACCTGTCAGGCTCCCCGCTCGCCTCTGGCTCCCCTGGAATCAGTGCCTCCGCCGCGGCCGCATCCCCATCCTGAGCCCCCTCTGTGGGGCTGGCCTCCTCCAGACCCATCTCCTGGCTGGCCGAGCGGCTGCCCAAGGCACTGGCTGGCTCCTTCCCCTCCATGCGGGCTCTGCGGTGCCGGCTGCGCCGCTGGCTCTGCCTCATCCTCACCCTCTCCTCGATGCCACCTCCTGCTCCATCCTGCTCGCCCGGCTCGCAGTTCCCGTGGCACGATTTCTGGTGCCACGACTCCTTGTCTCGCTTGGCCCGGGGTGATGGGCTCCTCCTGTCCTCACCACTGCCAGGGTTGGCCCCCGGGGCTGGTTGCTCGGGTCCCTCGGCCGGTGGCCGCTCACCCTTGCCGCCTTGCTCCTCAGCGCATCTCTCCAGGGTGACACCATCCCCTGGTTTCTTCCTACGGAAGATGCTGGCGTGGGGGTTGATGAGGGGCGGCTCGTCCTTGTTGATACCCTCCTGGCTGGACATCTGCATGTGCCGGCGCAGCTGGCTGGTGCGCTGCTCCCACACTGACATGTGGTGCCGCCGCCGCCGCTCCCGCCTGCAACAGGGGACAACCAGTGGTCGGTGTCCTGGACACCCACCCGCCCTAAATTTAATTCAGGAATCCCAGGGAGAAGGAAACGCCATCCCCAGGGCTACAGGCTGGGCTCCTGCTTCATCCCCAGCACCCTCAGCATCCCTCTGGTGCTGGCAGGGGCTGGAAATGGGGCTCAGACCCCTTCTTAGATGTCAGGTTGATGGGGGGCCAGCCCCAGCACCCCCCACAACTTGGTGGGAGCAGCCAGCACCCCAGCCAGCACCATCCCAGCCAGGCGGTGACCACCTTTCTTTTTCATGGGGACACTTTTTAAAAGATGGGCAATGCCCTCTCCCTGCAGCTGGGGATCCCTCCTTGCGCTGGGGATGTCTTTGCATCGCCAGCCCCTCGGAGCTGGGTTCCTTTTGGGAGCTGTGGGTGCTGCCCTAATGGTACAAATGATGGTGCAAGGGAGAGAGCCAGCTTGCCAGCGAGGGTGGCAGTCCTGATGGGATGGGGACAGTGAGGAAGAGGGGAAAAGGCACCAGGTATCCCCTGGAGAAGACAGACATACCCTTCCCACCACACCGAGGCACACGGAAAACACCCACGAGCACACATGTGGACACACACCGCTCACCACATGGCTGCACGTCCCCGGCACACGCTTACACACGGCACGCACACGAGGAGGCACAGACCACGAACACACGCGCACCAGCACACAAAGAGGGGTGCGAAGGAGCACACTGAATATGGGCACACACACACATATGACATCCCCCCCGGCGAGGAGGGTGGAGGGCAGCGGCGTGCGCCCCGGCCCCCCGGACGCACAGACAGCACAGGAGCCCCAGACGACACACGCAACCCCCCCGGCCCACATACAGGTGGCTGCTGCGTGGCTCCCACATCGACATGTGGTGTCTCCTCCGCCTGTCTCTTCTGGGGAGGAAAAACAAACGGGTTCAATTCCCCCTTCACCCCTCTCTTGACTTGTGTGGGCAACGGAGTGTCCCCCCCAGTGTCTCTTTGCCTATCAGCCCCCGGCTGCTGGGATGCTGGAGCACAGCATCCAGCAGCAAGAACCTCACACTTACACACTTGCACACCAGCACCGAGCTGCCTGCAAGGCTGCCCACGCTCACACGCACACCCTGCACCCAGATTCCCACACGCCACCACGGCATGTGTTGCTGCCATCCAGGGGGATGCATGCAGCCGTGCTTGTGCCAGGGATGCGGATCCATTTCAGAGGGACCACGGAGCCTCCCCTGCACCAGCCAGCCAGATGTGCAGGCGGCAGCCCCCCAGAAGCTCCGATACATCCTTGGATATTTAACATCTCTTTCGAACTGCTCCACATACACTTCTCCCAAGTAACACGTGGCAATTTTGGAGCAGAAGTGATGCTTCAGGCCAGTCCTCTCGCCATGGGTTGATGCTGCCCTGAGACGGCAGAGGGGAACATGAAGCTCTCCAAAACACCAAGGCACAAGCTCAGGACTGACTCACCCCAGAGTCCCTGTCACCTGTGCAGCTCCAGCACAGAAAAGCCCAATGGGGCTGTTGGTGCCCTTCACCCCCACCGACTTCAGACCACTGGGGAGAGTCAAGGCTTCCTTTGTATCAGCACACAAAATCACAGAACCACAGGATGGTTTGGGTTGGAAGGGACCTTAAAGCCCATCCAGTTCCACCCCCCTGCCATGGGCAGGGACACCTCCCACTAGCCCAGGTTGCTCAAAGCCTCATCCAGCCTGGCCTTGAAAAGATTCAGAGACGCACAGCTCCAAGCAAACAGCCACGAGCATATGTGAATGTGCACGCAATGATTTCCAGGTTTCGCTTTTGCAAACATTGTGTATGCATGCATGTGCAGGACATCCAAAAAAATATACCCTAACCACACGCGACCAAGTGCCTGTGTGCACGCAGAGCTGGCAAATGCAAGACAGAGCACGTCTCGCTCCCATCCTGCCAGTACGATGACACCCTCAGCGCCTGGGAGAGTCACGCTGGCCATTGCCTCCTTATGACCACCTTATGGTCACGTGCACAGGGACAGGCCGGCAGCACGCTCAAGGCAGCAAGCAAACTGCAGGCGCCCGCCACCGTCCCCGCAGCAAGTGGCCGAGCCTTCCAAGGCATCACGCACCACGTTAGGCACCAACACATGACAGCATCCGCATGCGTCCATCTGGCCACCCACTTGCCAAACAGCCCCGAGCCATCTGCACCGCCGGCGCCCATGTACAAATACAATACTCCCATCGGCACCGCAGCCGCCCACGCCAACCTGGCCACGTGGGAGCATCCATCCCTGAGTGCCACTGGACCTCTCTGCAGGCAGGAACGCGTGTACCGAACCTGCCTGTGCTGGGTACCCACATAGAAACGAAGCCATCTGTGTCTGCACACACCCAAATGCAGGCACCGGCTCAGCTTCACCACTCTGAATTTCCACCAGCTCTGCTCTGGCTTGGCCCCTGCTGTGATGTCCCCACCGTCCCTCCCTGGCTGCTGGCATCAGCATAGCACCACCAAAAGCACATCAGAGCTGCTGCTGGAGACCGTCTCCCCCACGGTATCGCACTCCCTTCCCTGCCCCTGACGCTACCCATCCTGATCAGGGGGAGGAGCTGGAAAAAAAAAAGATCTGCAAATATCAGTCCCTCCTATTCCAATGCCACTAGAACAACAACAAAAGGTTAAAGAGATCTGTTTTCCTAACCAGCTTGATCTGACAATGGCTAGAAAACTCTAGCAGGGATGTGCTGCATGGGCAAATCCTTTAGTGCCCATCTCTCCCTCTCCATCTCTCCATCCTCTTCTGCAGCCTCTGTTCTCTGTCCCCTCACTTTATCTGAAACATTCCCATTGGCAGCCAGATACAGTCACAACACACAGACTCTGCCTTCTCTCCCGTAAACCCCCCCAGTACTTAGCCAAGCACAGATTTAGGATGAACATCCCATTACCCCTAAACCAGGGCAGTATCTGTGGCCCCCGCTGTCCCTAAAGCCACGAGTGATGCAGGCAGGATGGGGGCCCATCACATCCCAACTCTGTCAAGCCAGGGACTCTGCCTCCGACCCCCCCCAGATTGCTGCTCGCCTGAAGACAGCGGTTTCTCTCGGCAAATCTGCAAGAGATTGTGCCGTGTACGAGCTTGGCTGGGTTTCAAAGCATAACAAAACTGAAAATTCCCTGGGAAGGGATTCTATAAAAAAAGAGAGAAAAAAAAATAAAATCCTTTCAGTCGCACTGTAATGTACTGTTTTGGGAAACAAATCAAAACGCCTCGTTCCAATGTTGACTTTGAAAGTTTTATGTGATTTAGACCATATGATACCACAAAATAAAGAGAAAAAAGGCATCTAGGAAGTAAAAAACCAGAACTTGTTTCTGCTGAAATGCAGAGACAAGGCTCCTTAACACCGTGCCAGGGGTTTATGTGGTTTGGGGCTTTTTTTCTTGCAGAAATCCAATTTCTGCACAATCAAATGTGGTTTCACAAACCTGCTCCATCTCTCATAACTGCATTCACTACCAGGAAAGGAGCCCAGGGGGGAGATTTGTGACACCGCTGCTTCCTTCTCCCCCAGCCCTGGCTGCTCTCCCACAGCTCCGCCACAAAGAAACACTCCCCGGGAACAATCATCACCCCTCCTCAAGAAAAACTGAGATACCTTCCTCCTCCCCAGTCTCCTTTCCCAAACCTAGCAGCAGCCCTGAATGTGTGAGCTGTCCTTGTGGGGCAGAAAACCCTTTTTTTAGGGGATTTTTGCCCTGCCCAAGTACTGAGGCTGCTCCTTGGGGCAGGGCTGGGTGACCCAGTCCCACTCCAGCCCCTCTCCGAAGGCACTGCTGCTCGCAGGGACCATGTTACCATCCATCCTCAGCAAGACACCAGGAGAGAAAGTCACTCCTTTTTCTTGTGGCAGCCCCCCAAACAGCCATGTCAGGCTCTGCTCCAGCTCTCCATCCTGCTGAGACACCCAGCTGCGCTTGGGGGGGTACCGGGGGGGCCACTTACTCAATAGCAGGCATGTTTGGGGCAGACATGGGGCTGACTTCTTTGGCTTTCTGAAGGGCATGCTTCTGGTTAAAGGCCTCCTCTTCCTCCTGCTCATCCTGCGGAGGAAAGAGGGGAGATGCTTAACGGAGTGCCAGGGTTTCAAGGGAAGGTGCAGCCATCAGAGGGAGGTGCAGGGAGGGATGTGCAAGGCTCCCTTAGATGCCAAGGCATGCAGGAGAAAGGGGAAAGAACCTGTATTTCCAAAAACAGCCTTTATTTTCCTCCTATGGGGATGCAACTTCCCCACTAAATCCCCCCAGATCTTACCGAAGGCACCAGCACTTCCTAAATAAGCGAACCCAGCCCACTCCAGGCAAGAGCTGGGCTGTGCACGCTAGAACAGCCCCAGACGGCGTAGACCAGCTCAGCCCTCCCTTCTTCCCAGCCACAGGGGTGAGCCAGGCAACCCCCCCAACAGAGCAGGAGGCAAGGCATCCACGAATGACCCTGGCAGAGACCGTATTGCTTTAATAAGCACAGCTGTGTCTCTGGTGCGAAAAATGTCATTAGGAGTCATTAGCACGCATTCAGCCTTTTCAAAAACTCAGCGCTCTCTTAATTAGTGCTGCTGGTACACCGCAGGGCTCTGCCACCCCTCCCAGCCACCTGGAAGTGCCACCTGCACCTGCCACGGGAAGACAAGGACGAACAAGCACCATGCCCCGTTTCATTTGCTGCTAAAGGGTCAGATCTACACCAGAATGGAAGTTTCTTGGTAAACCCCGAGAACCTGAGTAATGGCATGGGCTCTGCAAAAAAATGGGCACCATGGGGTCACTGGTCCCCTCCAAAGAGCAGCAATGACCCTTGCAGCTCTCACTTACTCGCTGTTATCCAGATGGTGCCCCAACATTTCAGCATTCCCCAAATATTTCCCAGCATGGTCTTAAAAACAAGCTAAGCCCAATAACCTTCTCAACAGCCATCCTAAATTACGTCCTTAAATCACATCCACTGCCCTGGGGGCAGATGGGGAATAAATACTGACACCACTGGAAAGCACTCCCCGCTCCACATCTCCAGAGTGCTTGGGCAAACAACCATCCTCCCGTCAGGCCCCATTGCAGAGATGAGGGTTATCTCAATCTGACCAGAGGCGAACGAAACCAGGGAGCTTAAATGGAGAAAGAGTTAAGCCACTTTTGATGGGAAGCCTGGGTATTCCTGGTGACACACGAGACTGGCAGGTTTAAGCACTTGCCTGAATCAAAGTCTTAAGCATCTTTGCCCTGTTATACAGGGGATGCTAGCCCCATCCTGCCCTCTCTTCACACCACCAAGAGAAGAAAGAGGAGCAACCAGAACGTACCTTTGTGAGCTCCTGAGCGTTGGCCAGGTTGTCCACTGCAATGGCCAAGAAGACGTTCAGCAGAGTATCTGCGAGCAGCTAAGGATGCACAAGGTACGTGTTAAGGACATGGGTGTCTGCAGGCACCAAGGGAGGACGGTCCTGATGGCTCCTCAGCAGCTTGGTGAGGAGTAGCCAAGGGGACAAACTCCTTGCCGATACCGTATATCCAGCCCTCAGTGCACCTCCTGACAGCCCCATCTCTGCGTTTGGGATGCCCAGGGCTGTTGCACGAGTGATGGGACTCCCTCAACTGGAAGAGGAGGAAGGAATTCTGGGTGGGGAGTGGGGTGACCCCAGGGAGGGAGATGAGAGGGGGATGTCTCCTCTAAAAGCACAGCAGCCTGGTGGATACAGTTTCCAAACAAGGTGAGGACGATGAAATAGATGGAGGACCACATGCCTGAGCGAACACCTCCCTGGGAGCGGATGCCGTTGTACATCACCTCGTTCCAGTCCTCACCTGTCAGGATCTGCAGGAAAGCAAGCCACCAGCTCTGTCACCCGCACCTCGTTGTCACCTAGATCCATCTATCCCACCAACACCCAGAAGCCCAGCGCAGAGACCCTGTGCAGCGAATAACCCAGCTCTGCAGCTGCAGCACTGGATGGAGACGATGTTGGACACTGCTGGGGATTTAGGTCTCCTCAGAAGAGTTTTGAAACTCTTCCACCTCACATAACAGAGGTGGAAGACTTTCCATCTCTTGCTATCCACTTTGTTACACGGGAGGAGAGGAAGGAAACAAGTTATGTCCTAACAGCTGATGGAGGGGAACTTGTTTGGTTTAAAGAGCCCCTTCCAGCCAGGGGGGAGTGAGCAGAGACCCCCAAGTCACTTTGGTTGTGTCCACTTGCAGCCCAGCTCCTACCTGGAACACCGTCATGATGGCTGCGGGGAAAGTGTCGAAGTTGGCCGATGGTGTCCCATCAATGAAGTTAAACCTGGGAGTGGAACCAGAAGGACATAAATGGGCTGGAGTACCAAGGTCACCAAACCCCTGACTACTGTGCTATCAGTTCTCTTGTGCTTAGGAGGACTTTTCTCCATTCTAAGGAAGGTCTCCTGAGCATTGGGTGTCCTGGCCAGAAGGACCCACACAGCCCAGAGGCACTTGCCCAAGCAAGGACTCTTGTACGGGAGAGCTCCCACAGTTGGTAGCAGGCTGAGGGGCAAGGCTACAGCCTTCCTAGGCACCTAAGAGGGTGCCACCACCAAGAAATTCCTTTTCCATTCCTTTTCCCCATTTTGAAATGACCTACCTGCCTCCAAACAGCTGCATTCCCAGCAGGGCAAAGACAACAATGAAGAGGAAGAGGAGGAAGAGCAGGCTGATAATAGACTTCATGGAGCTCATCAGCGAGACCACCAAATTCCTCAGGGACGCCCAGTACCTAGAAAAGAGAGACAGCGCTGGAGCGCTCACGGTGATGCCTGCAGGAGAGCAGGAGCAGCTGGATCTGAGCTGCAGCCACCATCCAAGACAGCAGGTGACAGGCACGGACGGTCTGTACGTACTTGGTTATTTTAAATATTCGCAGGAGACGAAGGGCTCGTAGGACACTGATCCCAAAAGAGGTTCCTGGTCTGAAGATAGCCCAAACCACTTCGAAGATGCTTCCCACTGTGACCTGAGAAGCAGACACAGCCATGAGTCAAAGACAGGATCAGGATGGGCTGTTTCAAGAAATCTTCATCTGCCTGAAGACGAGGTATTCACCACCCTGCCCAAGACCTGGTGGCTCAGTCTGGCACAGGAAGGCTGTCCCAGCAGAAAGGGCTCCACTGCCCATGGTAAGGGCCATCCTGTTTCTCTCCACCATGGTGCTGTGCACTGCAGACACCCACCAAACATCTCCCCCCACACCCACAACATCTCTGGGGCCGCTTACCCCACAGTCGAAGCAGTTGAAGGAAGAATGGAAGTAAAGGCGTGGCCCCATCCCATACATCTTTAAGGACATCTCCAGAAGGAAGAGCCCAAGAAACAGGAACTCTGCATAGTCTGAAAGAGAAAACCCAGGCGTGCTACCCTCGGGGTGCCGACCCGGGAGGAACATCCTGCATGCACCCACCAGTAGCCCACATGGGACATCGCAGAGATGGGACAAGTTGAGAACCATGCTGCTTCCCCCAGCTCTCTCAGGTCAGGGTACGGGATGAGGGAAACTCATCTGTGAGGAGCTAAATTGTGTCTAACAGAGCACCAGCCCCACAAGTTAATCTTTCAGGATAGGTGGACTGGTGTCCCAGGGATTTGAGAAGACCAGAGATGGCCAACATGGAGCTGAGCACCTCTTCAGCATTATCCAACAGCGGTTGGGGCAGCTTGCAAAGAAGAGAGCCACACAACACCGTAGGGGAATATTAGCAACCTGGATTTAAATCATTGCATAGCTGGAACTTGGCCAGGGTAACCAAGCCAAACAGCCAAAAATCTGTGAAAAGGTTCTCCAGCTATTTCATGAATATTAGCAGACAAGAACCTGGCTCTTCACCTTGGCCAAAAGATGCTTCTCACCATGACCAGCTGCCATACCACACCGCGGCATGCTGGGATCCCGGCAGGCCTGAGCGTGCTCATGCAAATGTGGGCAGGCCCAGTGCTTGATGGGGACATTTTCAAGGTGAGTAAGAATAACACGTCTGAGAAAGCAGCACTGCCCATGCTGCAGCAGCTCAGGAGAAACACACAGGGGCCGTGGCTGTTCTGCAGTTAGAACCATGCTGGAATAGACACGGGTGTACTGCCTCCCAGACCTGACCTGGTGCCATGGCCCACGGTGGGCTGGGGGATGCTCCAGTAACTGGTTTCAAGCTTGGGATCTCCATGCCATGCTCTGCACCAAAACTTTTAACCAGGTTATTCCCCACCCAGCTCCATCCCAGCATGACTCTGGTGGGATTCATCCCCACATGCCCCTGGGGCAAGGAGTGAGGGCAGGCTGCAACCTCCGGCCCCTGGACTCACAGAGGAAGTGTGTGAGCCAGGCTGGCTGGTTGTGATGGACAATGGCCACACAGGCTGTGTTGAGAGCCACCAGGCTCAAGACGATCCAGTAGAAGACCTGGGATTTCACCATGTGGCGAACAGAGATGCGGAGGAGTCGCTCCTTGTGCCGTAAGTAGGAGGCACCGTCTATCCTGGCACCTTTGAGGCCAGAGTGACTCAAGGGGTTACCTATGGGATAAAAGGGGAGGAGAAAAAGTTAGGTGCTCCAGCCAAGGTAAGAGGAGGAGTTGGGTGTTCCAGCCTTCCCCACAACATAAGACAGGAGAGACAGCTCACAAACACTGCTCTGATGGGACATGACCTAATCACATGGTTTTTAAATGGTAGAGGGGGCAGTGGGTGGTTTGCCCCCTTTGCTGTCAAACTAGAGGAGATGGCTGATCTGGGACAATCTCCACACGATGGGTGCAACACTCACAACTCAACAAACTGGCAGGGGTTTTGGGAAGGAAAGCTCCGAACTGCACTAACCCAAGGTTGGATGAAGAGGTCTTCTCTGCGCCAGCCTCCGCTCACCCACAGAGGAGATATCCACGCAGTGCTCATCGCTTGAGTCGCGGTTCATGGCGTCTGTCCGGTTCCTTTTGATGGTGGCTCGCCTGAGCACTGGGAAGGGAAGAAGAAAGGGTGTTGGTGGCCCAGCTCTGCTCCTTGGACCACGACCTGGTGATCAATACTTGGGTAACTCAGGTCTGGTGACACCACAGACATACCCAAGTGACCCTAGTCCTGCGTTATCTCTTGTGTGGGACCAGACATCTCCTGACCTTCAAACACTCTCAGGGGTTATGCTATCAGTCCACCTCCCCGCATCCCTCTCTTGGGCTGTGGACACCACTGGGGCATCCCCAACCTCCTACCCCCATCACAGCTGGAGGGTTTCACAGGCACAGGGAAGGGCAGGCAGACTTTTACGCAGGGCATTGCTTGTCTTACCTTCTAAAGCTGAGGTCCCAGAATTTTTGTTCTCTTCAGCCAGCATGACTTCCTCTATGCAAAACACAGTTCAGCATCAGGAGACAAGACACCGTTGGCTGAGCACATCAGACCTCACCGCCTCATACCTAAGCACTTTGCTCAGCCTGGAGGTGGTTGCTATCGGTTGCAAACTCTTCTCACATATTGGTTAAGTGTCCAAAAGCAAATTCTAGTGGGTGGCAAGCAGCACCGACCGCGCATTGCATCAGAAAAAAAAAATTACTTCTAATCAGCCCTTCTTCCTCCACTGTAATTAATCCCACTAAAGAAGTTGAACATCACAGACAGGTCTGGGGCTCAGGTCTCGTTTCAAGTTACCCATCTTGTTTCAAGTCTGAACACCAGATGAAAGTGTAAATCTTCCCTTCCCAGAGCTGAAGCCACTTAACTGGTCCCCACGAGGGGCAAGCAAGGACAGGAGCTCTGACAGTTTGAGGACCAGCACCCACAGGCTGTTACACCTGGTTGGCTGTCAGTAGGAAGTCTGGAAACCTCCGTCATCCCCAGCCCTCACCCAGGTCCAGGTAGGAGCTCTGAGCTAGGAACCAGTGAGTGCATCCCCTCCAATCCACTCCAGGAGCAGGCTGAGCTGCAAAACCACTGTCACCATTCACTGCTCTACTTTCCCCTGCCCACCACGGCAGGAAACTCCAGCAAACATCAGGAGAAAGGAAATCATGGCAGAGCAAAGCTTGCAGCCGTGATGCTCACAGCCTCCCCTGGAAATGTAATGTGCCTCATGTTCAAAACATGACAGTTTTATGTCACCGAACACGAGGGGTTGGCCATGTGGTAGATGCCCTGTCCCTGGAAAGATTCAAGGTCAGGTTGGATGAGGCTCTGGGCAACCTGATCTAGTGGAAGATGTCCCTGCTTACTGCAGGGGGGTTGGCCTAGATGACCTCCATGGTCCCCTCCAACTCTGGGGTTGCACTGGATGATGCCCAGGGATCCCTTCCCATCCCCACCACTCTGCATGACCTGCGGTGCCCCTCACCCCCCTGGGTACTCCCCGGCCCCGCCAGCCTTTACCCGCTTTGTCTATCCAGGCACGGTAGCCGTTGAGCTCCCGCTCAATCTGCTGCTGGCGCCGCAGCTTCATGAAGGCTCGGCGGTTCTCCACTCGCTCGCGCTCTTTGGCAAATTCCCTGGGGAGGAGAAGGGGGCTGTGAGACTGGGGTGCACAGAGGGGCTGGGGGTACCATGGGGCCAGGAGGAGAGACAGGGACCAAGGGTGAGATGAGCCAAGGGATTGTCAAACACTGGGAGCAGGGGAGGGACGGCTGTTAGAGCATGTTGGGGACACACACGGCCATCCCGAGCTAAAGCACGGCCAGGGGATGGGTGAACGATTAGAGAGGAGCCGAGGCTTCTTTGGAGGAGGAAAGGTGCAGATGCATGTGAGCAAACACCCTGCTCGGTCGCTCAGCCCTGCACAGCCTGGTGGGAGCCACTGCTGTTTGGGGAGGATGCTCCCAGTGCCACCCAGCCCAAACACCAGCTCAGCCGCTGTGTGTCCCTTCAGGGAACAAAAACCAGGCATCGCAGGGACGCAGCAAGGGGATGAAGGAGGGCAGGTCCTGTCCCCTCCCTGCATCTCCTCCTCTGACTCCTTTTTCTTTCCAGTCTCTCCTCATAGGGCTTTCACAGAGCTTGAGACGTCCCTGATGTCCTTCTCTGGACTCCAGTGTCTCACACAAAGTGTCCAGGCATGATGATCAGTCCAGAGAATGATAATGGCTTGGCATGGTGCAGCAGCAGGCAGGGGGACAGCCAGCAAAGGCACATCCCTGCCCAGGGCCAAACACTGAGCAAAACCGGCCAGAGCTAACACCATGCCCAGTGCTCGTGCAGCCTCTGACACACACGGGGCACAGATGTACTGCCATCCGCGTGCTCATGTGCACAACTAAGCACGCACATAAACAAGTACATAAGACACGCGATTTCAGCGACAGCCCAACCCAGAGCTGTGCAAAGACACCCATGTGCAGCTAGGGCTATATACACCTTCTCACGTGCAGTTAGAACACCAGACCACGCTGGCAGGCATGCTCTGCTCTCTGGTACGCACACACACTCATGGCCGCACGCAGAAGGCCCACGCAGGTTGCCCTCCTTAGGGCAGAGGTTTTCACCCACCCTGTATGAAGAAGCATCCAAAGCCCTGAGCATGTTTGCAAAGGCCATTGCACACAGAAAAATGGGAATATCTGGCAGGAAGCCCAGGGGTGGCAATGTATGCAACCTCCCACCCACACCACGGGTTATCTGTGAGACGACACAGCCGGACCTGCTTCTAGGAGGTCCCAGACCTCACGCCTGTGCACCCCACATACCTCGGGCATCTCCACCTGCACGTTATACCTCTGTTGACAAGCACATTTGAACACATGGAGCATCCCTCACACCAGACATCCCACCAGCACACCCCATCCTTCCTTGTAACAGCAGCAGGGGGGTGCAATGTGCTGGCTGCAGCCCCCCATCCTGTCCCTGAGCCCCAGCTCCACGCAAGAACGCAGCCTGTGCCCCCAGCCCCCTCCAGGTCCCAGGCTGCTCTGAGATAAGCATGACTGCAAGAACAAATGGCACCGTTCTCTCTGCAAGACAAACGTCTCCCTCCCCAGAGACTAGCAGCAATCTCCAGCCTCAAAAAAAAAAAAAAATTCCAAAGAACTGAAAGAATTGGTCTGTCTGCTGCAGAGAGAGTTCAAGTGCGTTACCCCAGCTGAGCTATTACACCCTTAATGTTGTGTGGGCTTTCGCATGTGTGCGTGTGCATGTTTGTGTGAAAAGCCCTGAATGTTCCCTGCATCTCTTGTTTAAGATCCCCAGACAATTCAAGCGTTTTTAATCCCTCCCCAGGAAGGTGAAGTTTCCTGCCGCTCTGGCATTAAGCATCAAATGACTCTCCCCCTCCATTGCTGGCTTTCAGACTGAAATGAGACTTTCTTCCTAGGGCAGGGAAGGGGGAGAGAACAAAAGGCAAGGAAGAGAAAAGCAGCCTAAGTGGAGGGAAAGAGGGTGGGAGGAGACAAGGGAGAAGGAAAGACCTCCCACAGCCAACTGCCAAATGCACTCTCAGTTTTGGGCATGTCATGCAAAAACCCGCCGTGCCCCAGCTGGAGGAAAGGCAGGACCATTTTGGCTGTGCCACCATCCCTTGCCAGCCCTTGTTTGTTAGCAAATTTGGGATGTCAAGAAATGTGAGAAGATGCCATTTGCAGCCAGAGTTAGCCGGGAAGTCACCTAGGTCAACTCTCTCCTTCTGCTTTGGCCCGCCGGTCCTCCCGCGCATAACCCCACTGCCCCACAGGCCATAGCCCCATGCCAGCCAGCACCTTGGCAGAACTTTTGCCAGCCAGACCTAGTGTCTCCTTTTGCTGCATGGCGAGAGAAGCCATCATCATCGTGTGCCTACAACGAAACCCAGCTGAGCCTCAGATCACCTTCACCCAGAGCAGGGAATGGCAGCACTGCCCTCCATCGAGCACCGTTTCCCCTTCCCCACCCGTTTGCTCACGGAGCCTTAATTTGGAAGAAGCTGGTGCCACACGCATCCAGGGACAAGGTCCAGGCAGCTGCGGCAGCGTCTCCAAGGGAGACACTTCCCACATTCTTGGTCCCTAATGGAGCTTAATTGCTTTTGTCCATTAGGAGGAAAGGGTGGCGAAGAGAGAGGAGGGAAGGGGGGGAAAGAAGTTAAACTCAACTTAATGAATTATTACATTTCAGAGAGACACGTTACCGAGGCAGGGCAGCAGCGGGGGCTGGTGACATCTGAGAGTGGGTAGGCGATGCTGACAGATCAAGGATTGCTCAGAGCCAATTTGCAGCAGCGGGTAGAGATAATACTGTATGTGAGTGAGAACAGGGCCAGCGCCGGTGACTGACAGCCGCTTGGGAAGGCTCCAAGTACACAGGCAGGGCGGCATCGCATCGCTGAGAGAGCCAGGCGCCTGCCTCCCATTGAAAGGCTCTGCTCCCTGGCACGTTTGGGTCACATCGCTAGGGATGGGCCAGTTTTGCCTTGCAAAGAGCCCAGGGCTGTGCTGCCCGATGGGGTCCATGCGAGGAGGCTCAGGACCCCAGCAGAAAGCAGAGTCTTCACTGGCAACATCTCTGCTTGTCCACCTGAGTCTCCCAGCCTCAAATCCTGATGACTCCAGCATGGAAACGTCCACCCACAACAGCCAAGCTCCACTCACACCAACCCTGTGTCCCTACAGCCTTTCTCCACCCAGCCTCGTAAAGCTGAAGGCACGCAGCGAGCAATGGAGACAAGCACTGACGGTCTCAGTGGGAGCTGGGGAGCAGTGTACCATCTGTCCTCCTGCACGCGAGAGCACCATCCATCCGCACGCCGTGCCCAGCCTGCCAGGACAATGGGAGCACAGATGGTTTGCTCCTCCTCTGCCTGCAAATTCTGCTCCACAGCCTTGGCATTCCCCTCACGTGGCCTGAGAGCGTCTCTGCTCCCAGCAGGAGACCTTGGGGGACACCACTACGCTTGGCCACCTTCCTCCCCGAGATCCCACACCCTCCCTTGCACGAGGGCAGCGATGCTTTTACTACATGTACTACCTGGAGGGCCCAGGTCTGGTTTTACTGGGAGAAGAACCCATGAGGAAGCATCCAGCTTGAAAATGGGCCCCCTTTTTTGAAAAAAAAAAAAAAAAACAAAACACAAGAAACCCCCAAAAACCCAAGACACCAAACAAACAAACAAAAAAACCCAAACCCAACCACAAGAAAACCAACAACCCAAACCAGTTCAGAACAAAAATAACACAGATGCTGCAACCCACTTTTCTCCTTTCTGGAGTTTCTTTGAGTCCAGAGTGAGCATAAAGCACTGGTCACATTAATATTGTGGCTTCCATGCTTTGAAACAACAAGCCAACCATCTTCAAACCCACCAATTTGTCACCTTTTGTCACCGTTAAAGACACCTCCAACAAACCAGTTAGTAAATGGGTCTTAAAAAGACATGAGGCAGCAGAAAGGATGGGGTGGGAAGAAGAGAAATACAGGATTATACGTTGAGGATGAGGCAGCAGTACCATGCTACTGTGAAAAAAACCCAAACATATATAAAGGGATGTACAACAAGGAACACATCTGTAAGATATCAGGTAATACTGCTGCTTTCCTCAACACTCAGGAGGTCTCAGTTCATGGCTCCAACTCAGTTTTGAGCACCAGAATTCAAGGAAAAACCACCTTTGAGTCCAGGAGGGTGTCAGGGAAGGTTATGGGACAGAACTGACAACAGAGGGTTTGGAAAACGGGGCTGAGACAGTTGCAAACCAGGGGGATCAGATGGTGTTTACCCAGGAGGTGCAGAGGAACTAAAGTACAAGTGTTGAAGTAACTGTGCAGTCTGTAACCTGGGGCTTCAGCTTCAACAGACGGTGGCAAGCAGGCACAGCAGAACTGTCCCGTTGCACATGGGACTGCTGCACTGAACCCCCAGCAAAGGCTACAGCAGGGCTCCGAAAGGTAGAAAAAATCCTCAGCAGTGAGAAGATGTGCTTCGTAGGTCTGCTCTGAAGGAGACAACAAGTTTTTTGGAGATGGGTAATTGCTTGATTTATGTTCATTGAATTGGCAGAAGTCAGAAAAGATTTAAGGTCAGGCTGAGCAACTTGATTGAGTTAAAGATGTTCCTGCTCATTGCAGAGGGGTTGGGACTACATGGCTTTTAAAGGTCCCTTCCAACCCAAACTCTTTAATGATTCTATGATACCTTAACCAAGCTGGATTGCCTCAAGAAAGTCTTCCCATGGAGCACTAGCTGGCGAAAAGAATAAAAAAAACCCAAAAACCAAACACATAAACATGTTATTCCTTGTATTCCCTTTTCACGGTGGCCATTAGCTGATCACCCCCGTGTACTTCGGCACGAGTTCACCACGTTGTGACAAAGCTGCAGCGAGAAGCGGAGAGTGCAGCTGACGATGCTAAAGAGAGCACATTTATAGAGCGCCAGCAGACACACGAGTTGGGGAATGAAAAGCTGACAAGCTGTTCGCGACATCAAATGGTAAAATGGGAAGGAGCTGGGAGATACCAGCCCTGAGATTACCCATTACATCACTTGTCCCATTTAAGAAGGGCCAGATGCTGATGGTTACTTTCTCCCTTAGAGAAAACTTGTGATTTAAATCAGATTTTCTTATAGGTACTTGCTAATGTCTGTCGCTTCTACCAGGCCCTAGAGGGGTTTGTATTAGACGGGACTGCTAGCAAACAGAATGAACAAGTCAGAAAAACCTCATCACGCTCGTTTGCCTTGACAGCCCATGCTAAGAGGAGAAGTGAACAAAAATAGAGGCAGAAGGGACAAGCAATGACAACACAAAGACACAGGGAGAAGGCAGCCCAAATGGGAAACCATCTCTGCAAGTGGAGAGAGGACAGAGGAGCTCCAGATGAGGAGCCACCGGAAGCAAAGTCAACGGCCAGGCTGGATGAGGCTTTGAGCAACCTGGACTAGTGGGAGGTGTCCCTGCCCATGGCAGGGGGGTTGGAACGGGAAGATCTTTGAGGTCCCTTCCAACCCAAACCATTTGATCATTCTAAGACTCCCAGCACTAAATTGCTCCTTTTATAAGCCAGTCCCTCAAAGAGATACGGGCCATCGTGGCTCCATGCAGGGCCCTAAGAAGTGAGGAGAGGGTCACTGTTGGCCAGCTGTGCTATGGGATCTCTCGGATCTTTGGGTAGCTTTGAAGATGAAGTTCAAGAATTCAAATAACTGGTATGTGATGGAAAGCCAGAGCAGCAACGGAGACACTGAAATGACTCAAAGCAGTGAGAAACACAAGAGAACTCAGACTTTGCATCTGCTGATGGGGAGCACAGCCCACTGAACAGCAAGGACTTCAAATACCTCCCCTTGTCTCTCCAGTAACCCCGTTTCTTGTCTACGGTTTGCTTCGGTCAACAGGTTCTCATTCATCCGAGAGCTGGTCCACCCATCTCTGGGGAAGATGGTTGGACAAAGCCTGTCCATCACCAGCAGATCCCAGCAGAGCTGCTGGTGCCCAGGCCAACCTCTGCATTTTAGGGTGGGAGCAGACCCTCTCCCCACGCTTCAGGCATGCTCTCCAAGAATAAGAAGTACTCCATGATCAAAGTGAGAAAGCACACGTGGATGCTTGCTTTGTGTTCAGCTCAACTCTGCTGTGACTTTCAAAAAAAAACCCAAAAAGACAGGTTTTCCATGACACTTGGGCTGGGCTCAGAGCAGCCAACAGTTTGCAGAGCTTATTGTTTTGAGGAAGAGAAAAACAAATGACAAAGAGGACAAACACTACCAGGAGAAGGGAGCCACCAACATTCCAGCTTTAGAGGCTCAATTTCAACATTTTTCCAAGGGTAACAACGCTGAGGTTTGCATCTCTGTCCCACTGCTCAGAGGAGTCTGTTCTTTGCAACATTGCACCAAAGGCAGCAACAGCATGGGCAAATCGTGCTGCAAGAAAGTTACAGAAAGGTGGCGGAGGATCCAGTAGCCCCAGCAGCAAGAAGCAGAGACGGAAGCTCTGGATTTTATTTCACTCTTATCAGGCATGGCCGGTACGAGCAGTGCAGCTTCACTCCTTCAAGAGCCCCGGGCTTTGTTCGCAATCACTCCCACTGGCTCATGCAGCGCTGGGAAAGTGTCACTCCTCCCCTTCCCTTCTATGCTCCAGTTTTTATCCTCTGTGAGCAGAGAACACTTTTACAGTCTCCCTTTGCTAGCGACAGCAATCTGCAGATGAAAGGTGTGTGGCCAGTACTGCAGGTAAGTTACAGCACGGAAAAAAAAAAACCCACAGATTTTCAACATTTCATCGTGTTAACTTCCCAGGAACTTCCAAGCACTCTAATTGAGGCTTTCAACACACAAATACAATGAACTCAGAACCAACCATCAAGCGTGAAACCCACAATGCAACTGCTAGATATGTCACTCCACCGCTGCAAAGCAAACAAATAGCCGCCCACCGCGTACAAAGAACAGATAGCGCTCCGTGATTCATGCGGGACATCCTGTCTAGTTCACCCAACAGGAGTGCCCACTGACCCCTTGCAAGCCTGGAGTTGGTCGTGGAGGAACCTGGCATCTCCAAAGCCATCCGTCAAGTCAAAGAGCTTCAGCCACAGCCATGTGATTACTGTCATTAACCGGCATGATGGAAATTACGAAGGTCTGGAAGAAACAACTCCGAAAGCAATCTGTAAGCAGGAACTATCTGTCAAGTGCTTTGTCAAGAGGAGCAAACCCGAGCCTTTTCACCCACAGTCTGCAGACAACACGCAGTCTGCAGAGCAGATAAGGGTAAATCAAACAGTTGAGACACGCCGGGAAATAATTTGCAAAGAGAAATCAAAGCGGAAAGTCACCGAGTCATCTCTTTGTTGTGGATATATTTTTTTTTAAACCCTGTCCAGCTGGCTGTAAGAGGAGCCCTTGTTCCCTGTAAGGCTGGGATACAGCACGCCAGACACGCGCGGGTCTTGTTGAGCAGCTTGTTTGCCAAGGGCTTGGAGGGGCCAGGCAGAAAGGTGGTACGGCAGAGCACGGCAGAGAGGCACTTGTTGAATATGGATGCCCACCTGGCTGCTGAATATAGATGAAGATCTCAAAGGCTCCTTTGCTTCGCTCATGTTCAAATTCCACATCAATGCCACAAGAGCTTTCCCAGAACAAAGCCACAAGCGTGGCTGTTTCTTGCCAAGCATGGTCCAATCAACACACGTCCCATGATGGTGCTCAGGATCTGACAGAAGGCATCGCAGCCCCCCTCCCCGTTACACCCACACCTCCCTTCAAAAGCAATTCCAACTAGTGAATCCCCAAACACATAACTGGCACAGTCATTTTACATCCCATCCCAGCCGCTCCCCGAGATGCTACAACCATTAAAGGAAAAAAAAAACAACAAAGAAGATACTTCCAAGCTTTCACGCTTCTGATGCAACATTTCTCAAGTGTGTTTGTTGGCATCTCCCCACAAGCCTTTCTCCATCCTGGAGACGTGTCTCCCTGCTTTCCTCTCCACAAACCACCTCCCTCCAAGACATTAATCCTCTTCCCAGTGTTTTTGGCTTCAAATCACCTGATCCAACTCAAATGCACAGGGCCCAGGTTTTGTGTAGAGCCGGTGAAAAAAAACTCCTGCCTCCATTGAAAATGTACACTTGTTCCTTCAACACCCTTCTTATTAATCGCTATAAGACTTAATTTTATTCATCGTTTGTTATGCCTCAAAATTGGATGGAAAAAAAATTCAAATTAAGTGAAGTAAAAAGATTTCAGAGATGATACAGAAGGCTCCTGGAGGAGCTGAAGAAAACTCTCTGGAGACTGGGAACACAGTGCTAACCCAACCCGAAAGAAAGATCTTAAGACAAAGAAATCTTGCCAAATTGATCCTTTAATTATAACATTAGTCGTTTCTTTCAAAGGCTTAGTGCAAGAGCTGGGGGTGGGGGGCAGAAAAGACTTAAAGGGAGAAAAGACTGAACTCATCCAGGATGAGTGGAAGCAATTAGGAGGATTTAAATGACTCTCTTGTATGGTACAAGGCAGATGGATTTCATTCTTCTTGCCATCGTGCTCAACTTCTTGCTCTGCCAGCAGCTTCCAGAGGTCTTCTCCTTGGCAGACCTGACGACCCAGCAGCATCCTCTTCCACTCTGCACCCGCGCAGCTATTGCTGTGGACCACGAGTGCCAGTGACTACAGCAGCTTTGTCACCCTGGAAAGGGGCTGGAAGTACGAAGCTGGAGAGGGGACAGGGATCCACAAGGGCTGCAGGTCTAGCTCAGCAGGACAGATGCTGCAGTGAATGGAGGAGAGCTTTACTGCAGGGTCTGGGGAAAAGGAGATAGAGAAGAGCCACAACACAACACAGCCTGTCTGGTATCAGAAACTCTGCATGAGTCCTCCACGATATACCTCCAAGCATGGCTTATTTTTTTAATCTTCACTCTTTCATCTTCTTGCTCCCAGCGACAAGCTAGACATAAGCTGTCTACTTGCAGGAGGGGCAAAGCAGGCAGGAGCTCTACAGAGGCTAGGACGGGGGAGCTCTGGTCCTTACTGGGACAGCATTACTGACTGCCACAGGCAACGGGGACTGGCCAGCATGGCTTCTACCCAGCCTCTGCTGCTCTGGAGATGCAGCAGGAACACCCAGATCCAAGTCATTTTACATGAGAAACAACTGAACCGAGAAAAAAAAAAATCACAAAGGAGGGAGAGGAGACGTTTGCAGATCTCTGGTATGGGGCACATGCAGCTTCTGCATCCCCATGACTCCAAGCCAACCAGCCACAGGGCACTGCACACAACAGGCATCAGCCACAGGGTGGGAGGAGGCCCTGTCCCCCCCGTCTCCATCCCACCGCAGAGATGGCTGCAGTGTGCCGTTCTCTCTCCGCACGCCAGCGGTTCTCCCTGGGAAGAGGTGCAGAGATACAGGTGCATCCTGCCCCACGGCAGCAGGGTGCTGGGTGACACCAACCCCGGGCCACAGGACAGCAGCAGCCAACATTTGATATGAGTCTCAGCATCTTCCTGAGCTCCCAAGTCCATCAGCTGGCAGGTGGCAGAAAATAGGGCATTCCAGCTCCATCCTCACTCGCTCCCACTGACTCTCTTCTGCCAGGATTATGTCAGGAGCTTGTGTAGCTTTAAAAGCTGAGCAGTCACATCTCCTTGGGCTTCATACCTGCTCTCCAAGAGGAACAGGGCCAATTTTTTTTTTCCTTTCGTGCTTTCAGTTAGAATTAATTGATCCATAATTGCACCCATAGAGGGGGAAAGTTAATAGACACAGTAATAAATGCCAAAGCCCCAGAAGAACTGGCTCTCCACGTCCCTGCCTGGAGCGACTCCATCTCCTCTTAATAGCATTGCATGCAATTCCAGCGCATGTGTGCGCCTTAGTACTTAAAGGGAGAAAAATCAAGGAGCCTCAGTATGATGGAAATCATTTCTTTTCCTCTCCCACATACTTTGTGCTTAGGAGCAGATGGATTCAGGCTGTTTACATCACAGAGGTCATGCCTCAGCTTAACAGTTGGGGAACTGACTGTTGGGAGAGATGCGCATCGCAACCAGAAGATTGCTAAATCTGGGCTCCGGCAAACTTCTGATGGCGGCAAGTTAAACATACCAATGTCCTCCTGCAGCCTCTTCGCATTCAGGACCAGCCTTGGGTGTTTGATTGTTTCTCCAAAGAAAAACCACCACCGAGATGAAGCGAGGGCAGAGAGACAGCTCTGCGACAGCGCAGGAGTGTGAACTTTGAGAAGAAGGCTGGAAATCCCGAGCAGACCTCGTTATACGCCGGTGCAGATGGCGCAGTTTGCAAGCAACATGGGTCCAGGTTTCTGCAAGCAAGCTAGCAGGAGTCGCCGCTCACCGCAGTGCCCTGAGTTAACAGAGCAACCATGACTTCAGCTCGCCGGGCACGGCCACCTGCCTTCCCCCAAAGCAGTGCTGGAATGCTGGGGAAAGGTTTCCTCTCGCGTGGAGATGTTTCCATGGAGCTCATCCCCAAAGTGACCTTCTCCTCGGCTCAGCCGAGCCGCGGGGATACAGGGAGATCCCGCCAGACCCTGGCTGCTCATCCGGCTCAGAAGCAGGCGGATGGAAAGGTCACCCTTCCACTCCTGTGGCTGAGCCTAGTGTTCTCCAGCACAAGAAGATCACAAAAAGTGTTACAAACAATAAAAATGAAACAAGCAAAGTGAGGAACCAAGTCCTTGTGCACTGTTTGTGTGCAGAAGCACCTTCTCCTACCTCACATCTCACTTTGGCAACCACCACCAAGGTACTGCATCTGCCCAGTCGCAGGGGATGGATGCCCATGGCCGTGGCCAGGCAGGGGGACACATGCGGTGGCCTTGCCAGCCAGTGGCAGACCCCAGCTTGCTGCCTCCACTCACCTCGCTCAGCCCTCCAGGGAGCTGAGCAGTCGTGCTTTTCCCTAGGTATCTGGCACGCCACGAGAGCATCTCCATTGCCAATTAGGCCACCCACCCACTTGCATCCTTCCCCAATACAAACCCGATTAGCAATAAACAAACAGTGGAAATGCCAGCCGGCGCTGGGGAAGAGCCCTAGACAACCGCATCCCATCGGGCAGGCTCAGGAGCAGCAGCCTCAATGCTCCCAGCACATGGGAGCACACCAAGCATGGACCAGGACACAGGCTGGGCACCCTATCAGCCACCTCGAGGTCCTCCTGCCAGTAGCATCATGCCCTGAAAGCACCACACTGGCACCAAAAGCCTCAGTGTCCACACAACACACCACGTTGGGA
Organism: Syrrhaptes paradoxus; assembly: GCA_013400615.1. NCBI lineage: Eukaryota > Metazoa > Chordata > Aves > Pterocliformes > Pteroclidae > Syrrhaptes > Syrrhaptes paradoxus. The sequence continues at coordinate 14,606 of VZTO01014431.1, read as the reverse complement.
CAATTCAACACCGCAAGAAGGGGCTTTTTGCTGTCTAGCCCCAAGCTTCTTAATTTCCCTTCTCTGTTTTTTTGCAGGAAAGCTCCTACCCCATGCTGACACCCAGCTGGGCTTTGCTCAAATCTCCAAGCCAGAAGTGGCATAAGAAATGCAAAAGCCACCCAACACTCCTTGGATGTCTTCATCCTCCCCGAGAGCCTGCTCCTTGCAAGGCAGCATGAAACCCTTCCTGGTCAGACCCCAGACTGAGAGCTGGGGAAATTCAACCCACCAACAGACCCCAAAGCCCAGCCTGCCCCTCCAGAAGCACTCCTGAAACTACCACTACCACACCTGAACTCACAGGGACAGATGACCAAGGCCACACTCTCCACATTGATCCCTGCATCTAAGGGATTTCCACCTGGCCAAAACAGTGCTGCAGTGGCTTTTTTATTTTCTTCTTTTTTCTCCATAATGAACAATTAGGAGAAAAAAAATGACCTGCTGCTGAGCACAGGGTCCCCGCTGCCACTGGCAGCAAGGGCAGACGAGCCCATGTCCCCATGTCCCCCCCCCAGTGCAGGAGAGGGCATGCTCTCCCCTGCACCATCCCCTGCCAGCGGTTGAGGATGTGCTAATGCAACCACATTTTATTGTCATGGAGACAAGAAACATTTTTCTCTCTGAACCCATGGAGATGGCTTGGATTAAAACCTCCTTTTCCCTGGGAAGAGCAAAACAGGGGCAGTTGCATTGTCCCTGCATCCCTCAGGCACCCACACCCCCACCAGTGTGTATCCAGCGCCGGGCACATCTTCCCACAGCACAGAGGTGCCCCACATCGCTCCCACGCGTGCCCCAAACCCACCCCAACCCATACCCACCACACTCCCTCAGCCTGCAAATGCGCACCCCACTACAAACCCATCCCGGATGCAAACACCTTTCTGTAAGGCTCCCCCACGTCTCTCCCCTCCAGCAGGACCCCAAGAAGGTTGATACTGACCATTTCTCATAGGTGACCAAACCCACCAGCTCTTCAGCAAGGTGAAACAACCAGAAAGCATCTTCAACGCTGCCCCTTTCCCAGCTCCCTGGGAAGTGGAGAAGCCAAGCAGAGATGGGGACGGTCCCTCACTGTGGGGCAGGCAGGCACAGAGGGGAAGGGGGCAACCAGCTACTGGGGTTCTGGGGGACACAATGGTATCAGGGACCAGCCCTGGGGCTTGGAGACAAATGACATGGCCCGGAGGGAAAGGATGGTGTCTTGCTTACCCTGACAGCACTCCCAGGACAAGGTTGAGGACGAAAAAGGATCCAATGATGATGAGGGGGATGAAGTACAGCCAGTTCCAGGTGGCTCCTAAGGCATCATTGGTCTGGAGGGGAAAAGAAAAAACATGTTATGGTCAACACCAGCACCCAGGGCAGAGGGAGGATGCGTTAGCTCAGGTGCAGAGGTGATCCTCCCTCCAGGCTGACCACACCAGGCTCCTCAGGGTGATCCGGCTGTGACTGCCGAGCCCTGATGGGCACCAGGCAGCTGCCTGTGCTGGCAGGCATGCCGAGACGGGGGCTCCTGGCCAGCAGTGCCCCAATGCCCCTCAGCATCCTGCCCCAGCCATGCTCTCCTCCAGTCTCCAGCCTTTGCTGGGCAGGACCACCCTCCTCTGCCTCCTCCTGCCATCCCTGCAGGGAGCAGGGGCTGTAAGACAGCAGTATAGCCAAAGATGCAGGGCTCTACAGCCCAAATTTGGGGTGCTGAAGGCACAGGGGCCACCCTGAGTGTGCCCCTACCCCAACAGCTTGATTCAGTGCTCCCCTGCACGTCCCACCACGACAGGGTAAAGCAGCTTCACAGCACCGGCGCCGGGTAAGAGAGAAAGATTTACAGGGTGCCTTAGGGCCAGGGAAGCTGGCGGCTAAAGAAGAGGCAGCCGATGCTTGTCCTTCCATGCATGGGGGGAAAGAGGCTGGTGCGGACAAGCCGCACACCTTCACGCGGGTATTTTGCCAACGGCATCACTGCTCATACCTTGCAGACACCCTCCTGCCTCGGGTGTGTTACCCCAACCCCAAGGAGCTGAGAGCGGAGGGGAGCTCTAACTGCAGGGTGAAGCCTGACAGCTAAGAAGGCTGCTGGCGAGCTCTGCTCCCTACGGCCAGACATTTATTCACTAAGGCTTTTAATAACATCGTGCCCCTCTGTACCTTGCAGCCACTTCCCGGGCCCCATTTGTCCTCTGGTGTCAGGCACGGCACACATGATGCCGGGCTGGAGGGTGATGCGGCAGAACGTGACTGTCTGGGGGAGGTGGTATCAATCTTGTTGCAATGAAAGACTCTTTCTCTTTTTCTCTCTCTTCCCCCCCACCCTCTCCCCGTGCTAATTAAGCCCTCATCTTCGTTTGAGTCATTGGCAACCACATCTCCCAGTCGGCCAGTGCAGGAGCCGAGGCTCTACAAAGGGAGAAGTACATCTCCAAGGGGGAGAGAAAGCCACCACAGTGGTGTCTTCCTCCAGGAACCTCAGTTGGGTGTCCCCACCACCCCAATGCTGAGCCCAAGGCAGGAAGGGTGACGACAGCACATCCTGCTGCCGGCACTGACCACAGCAGCGGGAGGGGGATGCTGTGGGCAGACCCCAGAGCCTGGCACCCAGCAGTGATAAGGGCTTTGAGGGTGGGGAAAGCATCTGGAAAGACTCACCACCTTCCTCCTTCAGCACTGGGAAAACTATGGGTGTCTTCTCAAGGTCCCGCATTTTTCAAGAGCCATCACCAAGCCCCTTTCCTTGGGGCCATGGGATAACCAAGTGCAGAGAGGTGGGAATGATGTATGGGAAGCCCATATAGCCAGCGCTCCTTGCAGCCCTCCAGAGAGACCCAGGCCACTGTGCTCTGCTCTAACAGCACCGTTTGCCATGGCATTGGTCTTCAAGGCATCATGCACCCCTCAGCCCAAGCTTGACTGAGCCTCAGCTCCCTGCCAAGATGCCACTAGGTACCTGCCACCTGCACCACGACTGCTCACCTTTAAAACTGGCTCCTGCCCAAAGATCATGGGCTTTCCCCAAAGTCCTTGGAACAAAGGATACAAAAGAGACAAGTTCCTTTCCTTTCCTACAGGTGAAGAAGACATCTTCCCCCAGGGCTGGCCCATTGCCACCCCTCCTTTAGCCTTCTCCCCCCCAGTGATACTCAGCAGGAGGTGGAGCAGGAGACAGGGGTGAGATGATGGAGCAGAGAACAATTTCCATGGGGTTCCCAGCCAGCCATGCCAGCAGCAGCACCCAGACCACCTCTTCCTGAAGCATTCTGCAGACACAGCCAAAGCTGGTGACACTGAGGACCTGCAGCCAGGAAACCCTTGGCAGGGGCTTGGCAGCAACCCGATGGGACACGCTGCCTGCAGTCCCAACCTCTGTGTGCATTTGGGTACCCAGCTCCCATGGGGGTGGAGGTAAAGGAGATGAGAGAGTTTTTAGGGGGTTTTTTGGGGTTGTATGTCCGGCACCAGTAGCAGCCAGCAGCTCCAGGAGGTGCATTGCTGGGTCAGGGGAGGGGATGGGGAGCTGTGGCCATGGACCCCACCTACCCAAGGACACACCACTGGCCACAGCGAGCTCAGGGACAATCCCAGCCACCCAGGCTGATGCCAGCAGCCCCAGAAACAGTCCTGCCCTGAGCAGCCACACAGGTTCCCCAGCTGGTGCCAGCTTTGCTAGGACCCCCCCAGCCCGACATAAAAATTCCCAGTGCACATCCTAACACTCCCTACAAAATCAGGAGCTGGTGATGCCCAGTCAGGATGCAGTGGCTCCAGCCCATCATCTGGTACCTGCTCAGCCCCTCCAACTGCCAAAATTTGTCCTTTTATTCCCCAAGGAGCCAGAAAAGTTGCTCCAGTACCTTTACTGCAGAGGTGCCAGCTCAGGGGGGGAGAAGGGGAACTTGTTTGGGAATTGCAAGGGATTTGGCATCTCAGAGGCTCTGCTTCTTCCACTGCTTCTCCAGTCTGTGGTGGAGAGCATGACCACAAAGCACCGGGCACAGCAGGACACCAGCACCCAGAACAGCACACGCACATGCATGCGGGTGCATACACACACAAGGGAACATTTTCCCATCTCTCTGCTCCCAAAGGTGAAGCACGTCTGCCCAGGAAACCAAAAGAACCACCACGCCTGGCTGTGTTTGCCTGGACGAGGAGGCAGGCTACAAGGGTCTTGCCAAGTTGCTGAGTCCAGACCTCCTCATGTCACCCAATCTCCCCCAGACTTTTGTCAGCTCTACCTTAAAAACTCATTGTTCTCACTGGAAGTCTCCTCAAGCAGATGCTCTAATGGCTGCTCTAATCTTCAGCCTAAATTTATTTGTGGGCATTTTACATATCCTTCTGTTCTTTTACCAGCATTGGCCTTTGGCTGAAATAGTTTCCCATCCCGATGTATTTATAGGTGGCTATCATGGCCACCCCCAGCCTCTTCTTTGCTAGCCAAAGCAAGGTTCCTCCAGTTCTCTCTTGCATGACCAGCTCTCCCTCCCTATTTTATCTAGTGACCATTTTCCTGCTCCAGTCCAGGCTCAGTTCATCTTCCCTTGACGCAGGAGACCCAAGTGAGTGATGCTGACAGGTCCCATTCCATCACTGCACGATGCTACCGAGGCTTTGCCCCCCTGCCTGCAAACCTCCCTCCTCCTCCACTGACCCACAGTCATCCTGCGCTCACTCCCTCGTCCCCTCCATCTTCCACACTGCTCCGTCCCTACCAGCAAGACCTGGGCTCCTACGAGACACCTGCGCTGTTCCTCAGCAACCACATGGCTTTACAATTCTCACTGCATCCCACAGCTCCTCCTCCAGCCCTCATACTCCTTCAGCCTGGGGTGCAGCCTCCGTCCTGCTGGCTCCGGGAGAGCAGCCGGTGCTGGAAGCAGGAAAGCCTGTGACTCATCTCTGAGAAGCCCCACTGGTCACCACCAGCTGCTGCGTCCCCTCACCACCACCCAGCACCATCCTGGCGCTGCTCACTTCCCTGCTCCTCTTCTCATTCTCCTCTTCCCCGCTTCATTAATGCTTTCCCATAGCAAAAGCTTTACTACAAAGAGCAGCTCTACGCGCTTCCAGGTCTCTGATGCCAGGTTAGCCTGGAGTGACCTACCTTTGGCAAACCCATGATTCATTTTCCTCTTTTACTTCCAAATCTGTTCTGAAATGGCATGCGATCAAGGTCAGCCTTACAGTCCTATTCCTGCCTCCCTTACTTTTTTTTCTCCCTCCTCCCCCCGCTTTTAAATATAGGCATCGCATTCGCTATTCTCCAGTCAGATGGTGCCTCCCCCAACTCAACGGAGTTGTTAAAAATACTTGTTACCAGACCTGCCATTTCATGTGCCAGCTCCCTCGGAGCACAGCAAGGGGGAAGCCACCCCAAGCGCCGGACTGATGGGCGCGATGGTCTCAGTGCTTTGGCTTCCAACTTTGGCTGCGCTTGTGGCCATGTCCTTGTTTCCACTATCCAGCCTTTTGTTGCCTGTGCCTTTGTATTGACCAAGAGCCAGGGTGAAACATCCATCCATGCCCAAACCTCCCCAGCCACCACTCCACCATGCCTTGCTTCCATCTGCAGGGGTGGGAAGAGCTCACTGCCCCTTTGAGCATCCTTCGTGAGCTCTGTGTCAGAATGACTTCTGCTGGCTCCCATAGCACTTCCCATCTTCTTTAGCACCAAGACATAGTTGTCCTGACTGAGCAGCCCCTCTTTTCCCATCCCTTTAGGGTATTATTTGCTCTTAATATCCCTCTGCAGGCAGTGGGTCATCATCTTGGTCCTCTATGCCTTCCCATCATTTTTTTTCCCTTCTGCCGAAGGTACCAGGAGAACATCATGTGCAGAAGTCAGGGCAGACACAGGGAACTTAATCCCCAAATTACACAAATGCTGTAACTCCCTTAATAAAGAAATTCCTGGCTCCTGCCCCTGGCTCCCTGTGCAGCAGACCAGGTCCCAGTGCTCACCCAAGTTCTTTAGGAAAGCAAGGAGCTGTCAGACGGCTGATCTCTGCAGCTTCTTCCCTTCAAGACAACAACCTTTTCAATATGCACCCCAGCAGCCTAAACCACCACCACGCAAGCTCTTCCAATGGCCACCACACCAAGAAACATGTTTGTTGATGCCTCCAGACATACCTCAGACACCAACACAACCAACGTGAGCTTGTTGGTGAAGACTAAAGAAGCCACAGCTTCCTCAAGGGACTCCACATACAAGGGTGTTTCTCATGCCAAGGCATCAGTAGAGACTCCCCAGCCATACCCTGGCAGGAGCTGAACCACTGGACTCACATCTTTGCCATGGACACGACCTGTCCCACTGTTGGCAAAGCCTCCGAGCCTATAAACGGCACCACCAAGGCGTGGGAGCAGGACCCTCATGGGGTAACGGAGCCAGCACAGTGGGTCCCCACCTGGCAAAGGAGTCCCCACCAGCTCCTGCTTCTCAGCCCGCTGGCATGGGGTTATTCTTTCAGCAGCTCTTGTGTTGGTGCTTCCCCCCCCCCAAAAGAAAGGTCAGGAAAAGGCACAGGGAGCTGCACAAGCAGGTCTCACTCGGGGGGCCAGCAATCTAAAGAAATCTAAATATATACCCGAGTCGAATGCAAAGCACCAGCTCGCAGCCCACACATACCCTCCCTCAGGCTGCACTCACATGGGCAACTTTAGGATTTCTTTGCTATAGGGGAAGAGGGGAAAAAACAAAACAAAACAAAACAAACCACCACAAATTCAGTCTCTCCTACCTAAAAACAGAGACCACGTGTGGGCAAGGTGTGTTTAGCGGCTTCTCATTGCCACCAGCTTGGGGAGGGTGACCGGGGACCGAGGCTGCAGGCATCCAGCTCATTTGGGGAGCAGCAGGATGTGGGGTGCCTCTGGACTTCATGCAGACAGTGATCCACCTTTCCTGATTCTCTGGTGTCTAGTAACAGGGCTGGGCTCCCGCATCAGGCTTTCCCTGGAGAGGAGGGGAGCTTTCTGCCCCTTCCCCAGCAGGAGATGCATCCCAGAGACCTCCATGACCAGCTTGGCCAACATCAACTGCCCGCGGTGATGCCCCATAGGCAGGCAAGTCCCCTCCCAAAATCCATCTGCGTTGGAGAGAGCCTTGGTGGTTTCTGCTCAAATCTGGACCAAAATGGCACATAATTACATGAGGGTAATATATATTTACTACTGTCACCAACTAGCCACGATGGCCCCAGGCGCCATGCCCGCCTTCCCCAGCACTTCCCAGGGGCTTGCTGCCTGGTGCAGGGGCAGAGCAGACCCACCGGGACAGCGGGTGTGAAAACACCCCAGCTCCCATGACTTGTGTGCTAAACTCCTGGCTTGGCAACTCCTGATGGGCTTTGCCTGGTGGTGACATGCACAATGTCCCCACCATGGCCGGTGCCATCCCTCCAGCATCACCTCCACAGTCCCTGACCTGCTCCTCCCTGCAAGCCACGGCTGCATCCAGCTGAGAAACACACACAGCCCAGCAGGAACAGCCTCAAAATCTCCATACCCTAGCAAAAATGGGGAAAAAAAAAAATCTTACAACAGATTCGCTGGCCTAACCAGTTCCCTCAAGACCTTGACACCTGCTGCTGCTCTCCCCAGCGCAGTAACAGATCTCTTTCTTCTCTTGATTAGCCATAATTTGATCTCCTGCATGCAGGGCCATACTTCACTCCCCGCCAGCCCTGCCTGGTATCCATCAGCGACCCCAGAGCTGGACAAGATCTGAATGGAAATGCTTTGCTTTGCCAAATCAGGTTAATGAGGAAATTACTACATTTCCTTTTGCAGGGGTCGGGGCTGGCCTGTGGCAGGATGCACCCGATGCCCCGCCTGCAGCGCTGCCTTTCGCTGACCCCCCCAGGGTGCTCTGGGTCCCCGCAGAGGGGTGCAGAAGCCCACAGTGCATGGGCATGCTTGTACCTGTGTGGGGAAGGAGGAGGAAACAGGAGAAAACCCCAAATATTTCATTGTTACATTTTCTAAATGGAATGCAAAATGCAAAAAAAACCCCAAAACCACCTCATTGCTAGAAGCATTACTAAAAATCAAGTGTTTTCAAAGCATTTTGTACGGGCACAGAGACCAATTATTTCCCTGTTCTCCTCTGATCCACCAAAAAAATGACACCCAGATGCCCCAGCATCACTCTACAGACCACATCCCCAGGTGTGCCTCCTCCTCACCCCCAGCCATCCCTCACAGCTTCAGGACTTTTTTTTTTTTTTTT
>VZTO01014430.1:0-50998 GCA_013400615.1 Syrrhaptes paradoxus | reverse complement strand
GAGTGAAAACAATAAATCACACTTTCCTCTGTGGAATACTGCTTAGCCCAAAGGGAATTCGGACAAACTCTTCCTGCTGTCTATTATCAGGTTCTTACAGAGCAAACAAGCATAGTCTTTTTCAAGAAAACCACGAATAAGGCTTTTTGAAAGAAAAAAACATTTAAGTACTTTCCCCATACACTGTTGCCACTATCAAGACATTAAAATACGAACATTCCTTTATCAACTTAACTCTTTTACTTGTTTGTCTGAGTAGTTGGGAAGGTTTCTTTAACTGAGCCTGGATTTTGTTGTCTGTGTTTGGGTTTTGTAGTTTTGTTTTTCTTTTTAATTACCTGGCATATTATCTTCTAGCGCTTTACAGAAAAAAACAGGGAACTGTGTAAAGCAACTACAGGTTGCATGACGTTCTTTGAGGCTAGTCTGAGAGATTATGCTACCTGTGCCATAGCTAGGACTTTAAAGCCTAAGTATGGATTTAAAAGTCAAAGTAGTTTAGGTCATCTATGACACGATGTTTTTTCATGATCTTTCCTGACTCTGAAAGATTATTTCTCTTGGATGCTCCAAAGCCTTGGTCAGTCACTGGAAAACTGTTGTTACTGAAGTGTCTGGATAATAGGTGACTGAGCATTAACAAATTTCCATCCATTTCTTTTAGTGTACGTGGATTTTTTAAAGTGTTGAGAGAAATATGAATGTCTAGATTCATTTTCCATATATCCTGACTTTCTAAACAGTGCTATAAACTCATTTTCTGCCACCATTGACTAGGTTTCCACAATCTAAGTTTCCTTGGTAAACATCTGCTAGCCCACTCCCTGCTCCTCTCCCTAGTTATTTTGCCTTTAGTACTCTCTGTGAGGGGACACAGCAGACAATCACACTACACTGGTTCTGGCTGGCCTTCAGTTATTATTCAGCCCCTGCTTTCTTTGCTTGTTTGTGTTGGGCTTTTGTTTTGGCAGACTTTTTAATCTGGAAGGCTAAAATCAGGCAGTAGCTGCTCATTTCACAGTAGCTGCTGTTCCTCAATGGAGGCTCTAACAGGAATGTCTTAATACTCCACAGCCCATCTTTAAACTTACTAGCACTGAGATTCTCTGAGACCTGGATCAACTGTCATTTTTGTTGGAATTGATCAATAGAATTAAAAGGATTAACATGGGCAGAGGGAAAGTGTTGCAGAAGCTGTGGTTTTTTTTGTGTTTCAGATTTTTTGTTTTGTTTTTCATTTCTTTGCTTTCTGGATCTACAGACTTTACATTGCTGAGATTGCCCTGTGTCATTCTACATTTTGTCTTTCAGAGCAGTGTAACAAAAGCAACAGCCTTTGTCTGCTATCGTGGAAATAAAACTGGCGAACCTACACCACATTGCCCCAAAGTGGCATGTCAAGTCGTGGAACTTTCACAGATGTTCGTGAGAGAACTTGCATTACCGGGCAGAGATGTTCTCAGTGAACTGCTTTTCCAGGTAATGTTTATGCCAGAATAAAGTAATGAGGTTCACAGCTTATGTGGGGAGTCAAATGTTGAGAGACAAAGCCACTCTGTCTTCTCTTCTTGCTTTGCTGAAAATGAGAGAACTACTTTCTTCTCTTGAAAAGGCAGCTGTGGGAGAGGCAGAGCAAATGGAGATGGATGAGCACTCATCCTAATAAGATAGCAGGGCTGGGGATGGTGGCCATTAAACCAGAGCTGCAGCATCACTGAAGCAGCACGAAACTGCTCTTCTCCCTCAACACGGGTGGCTGCTTTTGTCTCTCCAATTTAGGTGTCAGGCACAGCAGAAGCATCTGCAAGCAAGCCTTACCCACTGGGAAGGAGAAAGGTCCCACCCCCCCTTTCCTCACCTGGTTCCCTTTCTTCAGACAGCAGAGTTTTCTACATATGCTGGAAATCTTTGTGCATCCAGAATTCTGTCTAGCAGGGTTAAAAAAAAAAAAAAAAAGTAGAAACAAAACCAGCTTGGTAAGGTGAGAGATCTCTCTATTATTTGCACTAGAATCTCTCCCACTGTCCTTACAAATCTCCTTGAGCACTTAGCTTTGTTCTGATTTTAGCAGTCTCACCCACTTTAATCTATGTTTACCTATGCCAGATAGGTTTATTGTATAGGCCCATGCCTTTCATCTCCTCTGACAGCAAGAAATTCTAGAATTTGAATGGCCCTTAAGAGTTCCAAAAGGAAAGATCATCATTATAGCACTGGACAATAATACCAAGTTATCCAATCCGAGCTTCATTCAACTACAAAATAAATTGATCCTTTTAAAAGTGGATCATAGTGTTCTCATTTACCAATTACTGAATTTAGAATTGTAATTTATAGTGTAGCCCCAGGGCATTCCAATTAAAAAACAAATCCAAAATATTATTACCCCTTTTCTAAACATACAAGGTAATATACATATACACATACAAGCTAACACTGTATTAAAGAACACTTCCTCTATCATATATTTAAAAAAACACCAACAAAACCACATCAGAATTCTTAATAACATTAAATCATGTTAGACTGTTTCAACAATTGTATTTTCTTCTTGAACAATTAAGTCAAATAAACAAGAAAGCAGCCAGAATTGCTGATTCACAATAAATTCAAAATTCAATTTTAAGTCCACGATTCATTTTTATTACCAGCAATATTTATTTTTTATTTAAACATGTTCATCCAATATTTATGACATCCCAAAACAAGTGCCCATTCTTTCAACTTACAAATTAACTCAGAACTTCCATCTCATTTAAAGTCCTGAAAAACAAGCCACATTCTGTGGGTCAGAAGATTTCAAACAGAATTAACAATTGTTAGTATTCCAGAGCCTCTCTATCTTTTCTGATTGTATTTTTTCCCTTTTACATATAACCTATGGCTATCACAAAAAGTGAGCTTATTATATGAAGAATGCACGTATATTTCTCCTGGAAGTAAAAAAAAAAATAGCAAAACCCCTTGTAATTTTCTCTACTTTTTCTCCCCTGAAGAAAGTGCCGGTAACTACAACTTGTACGTACGAACTGGCCGGAGCAGGCAGCTGCCGGAGATGTGTGAACCCGCAGGCGCCGGCGTAACCCCGGGCGCAGGCCGAGGCCACAGTGCAGGGAACGAGCTTCTCCACCTAACTATGAGTTTGAAAGAGCTTATTGTGATTGGCTGATAGGATTCGAATCATTAACCAATACTAGCGTACTATTTGAAAAGGACCAATTACAAAGCCGTTCGTACGAGAAGTAACGTCACTGGCCCTATTACCCAATGGAAGCGCTGCTAGCTGAAGCCAGAGATTTGCATAAGGCCCTATAAATAGGGGGGAGTAAGGGGCTACTCCAGTGCTTTAAAGCAAGCTGCAAGTTCTCGGCATGCCTGAGCCGGCTAAGTCTGCTCCCGCGCCCAAGAAGGGCTCCAAGAAGGCTGTGACGAAGACGCAGAAAAAGGGCGACAAGAAACGCAAGAAGAGCCGCAAGGAGAGCTACTCGATCTACGTGTACAAGGTGCTGAAGCAGGTGCACCCCGACACAGGCATCTCATCCAAGGCCATGGGCATCATGAACTCCTTCGTCAACGACATCTTCGAGCGCATCGCTGGCGAGGCCTCGCGCCTGGCGCACTACAACAAGCGCTCGACCATCACGTCGCGGGAGATCCAGACGGCCGTGCGGCTCCTGCTGCCCGGCGAGCTGGCCAAACACGCTGTCTCTGAGGGCACCAAGGCTGTCACCAAGTACACCAGCTCCAAATAAAGCGTCTCGGCTCATCAGTTTTAACACAAAGGCTCTTATAAGAGCCACCAGTTTTTCCAAGTAGAAGGGCTGAATTAATTTTTGTCGGGGGGGGGGGGGAAGGTATGTAAATAGCTTTTTTATTTGCATGTCATTGGGAAATTAAAAATTTGCTTTTTTTTTAGGCAGCTGAAAGGTATCTACTTAAACGTTTTAGCGTGGAGGGTCTCTTCTTTAGGAGCTTGTGTTTAGGAGCTTGGTTTCTCAGAACTTACATATGGATACATGCAATTAGCTCTGGGCTGCAATGTGGCTAAAAAGTAGCAGTATCTTTGTCCTAGTGTTTTCGTGTTTTGTATACAGTACTCGGAAGTCCTGGGGTGGGAAAGTAGGTAGTCTTATTTATTTTAAGGGTTTTAATACTTCTCACATGGTCTGGTAGAAAATTTTGGCTGCTACTAAGAACTCTCTGCTATACTTATAAAATAAAATTGTTTCTTTCAGGGACTAAAATATTTTGAAAGCAGTACGAGTCTTCTAGTCGTGTTTGTAGTTTGCTTTCTTTTTTTCCTACGTTCCAGCTTGCACCCCACTTTTGGCACACACACGATGGCTTCTTTCAGTGACCTCAGAATAGGCAAAGGTTTTACTTAATGAGTGGTTTTCCTTTATAAAACACTCCCCAAAGTTAGTAAGAGCCGCTTCTCTTTTTTTTCAAGAGAGGGAAAAAAAAAACACACAAAACTAGGAGCTATGTACATCACACCGGACGGTGCTGCACAGCGCACCCGGGCTGGGAGTACTGCAGCGGGGGGTCACAGCTCTTTCTGCCCCTCCGCGCCTGCGGGAAAGCGAAGTTCTTTTCGGATAAGCCGCTCTGTGGAGGAGCCTCTGGGCGGGGCAAAGGCTGAGCCGGGGCACGGCACATGCGTTTCCTCCTCTCCGATGTATTTCCCCCGCTTTCAAACACGCCCGGCTCCAGAGCCCACGAGCAGTAGCGCCGATGCGGTACCGCACGGAACGGAGTAAGCGCCGCTCTCCCCGCCCCCAGGATGGGGGGACGGTACCGGGAACAGCCGCGGAGCGTGAGCGAGAGGTCACCGCCCCAGGGGGCGGGGCCTGGCGGAAAGAAGGGGCGGGGCTGGACGGCTTAAGGGCCAATCCGAGACCAGCGCGGGACTTTTAAACTCCAGCGGGAGCGGCGGGCAAAGGCTCTGCTCAGGGCAGCCGCCGCCGCCGCCAGTTTCCGCTCCGGGCGGCGCCGGGCAATGAGGGGGCGGGGCAAGCGGCGCTTCCACGCACGGCTCGCGAATTGCACGTAGGACAACTTCCTCTTTGAGGAAGCCTGGGTCTTCCACGCAGGCTTTACGGAATACGCCCGCTTTGGAAACGGCAACTTTATTTCCGTGTAAGTCGCTATCCAAGTTTCGTTTTAAGTTTGGGTTTTGCTACTGCGATTACACGTAGTGTTCCAGCTCTTTTTGAGAGTAAGTGGGTGGCTCTTAAAAGAGCCTTTGGGTTTATCTAAATGAGTAGACTCTGTAATTTCTTCTCAGTCGTTTCACTTTTTTTTGGGCGCCGCTTTCTTCGCCTTGGCTGCCTTGGGCTTGGCTGCCTTGGGCTTAGCTGCCTTGGGCTTCACCGCCTTTGCCTTGGCTGGGCTCTTTGCCGGCTTCTTGGGGCGGCCAGTTTTAGCAGCTTTCTTGGGGCTCTTGGCCGCTTTCTTGGCCGCGGTGGCTGCCGGCTTCTTAGCTTTCTTGGGACTCTTCTTTACCGCTGCTTTCTTAGGTTTTTTGGCAGCGGTGGCGGGCTTCTTGGCCGCCGGCTTTTTGGGCTTGGCTGCCGGCTTTTTCTTGGTTGCTTTCTCCTTTGTCTCGCCCGGCTTTTTATTCAGCTTAAACGACCCAGAAGCGCCGGTGCCTTTGGTCTGCACCAGGGTGCCCCTGCTGACGAGGCTCTTGAGCCCCAGCTTGATGCGGCTGTTGTTCTTCTCCACATCGTAGCCGCCGGCGGCCAGCGCCTTCTTGAGCGCGGCGAGGGAAAGCCCCTTGCGCTCCTTGGAAGCGGACACGGCCTTGGTGATCAGCTCGGTGACGCTGGGGCCCGCCGGCTTGCGGGCTTTGGAGCCACCGGCCGCCTTCTTCGGCTTCTTAGCGGCGGCTTTCGCCCCGGGAGCAGAAACCGCAGGAGCGGCAACAGGCGCGGTCTCCGACATAGTGGTAGCCGGCGTTCACGAATCAAAAGAAACCACTGGGCCTGAAGCAAGTCGGTGGCCTCGTATTTATAGAGCGGAGCCGCGCGGTGATTGGTGCGTTGCAGCGCCCGCCCCGCTCCACGGCAGAAAGGTCCCTTCTCCCCGCTCATGTTGTGTTTCTTAGGAATCAAAAAAGCCCGGTTTTCTCTGAATTTTTACCCCCGACCTCCCCCATCTCGCAGTGGCGTGGAAAAGAAAGACTGTTGTTCCTCTCGGCAAAGTTTCCCTTCGAAGAGGCAAAGGGTGAGTTAAAAAAGAGGCGATAAACCTCGAGTCCTAGACCTGAACAGACCTTGGGAGGCAGAAACTTTTGTTTTTCCTTCTAAATAAAATTTGCGAAGTGGGCAACTAAATATCTAAAGTAATAAATTATTATTCTTTAAAGGCTCTTCTCTTAGTCTGAACTGAAAACCAGGGATTTGAACCGGTATTTTAATAACAAATTGATTTCAAAGAAGAGGAAGTAACACAGGCTCATTTTGAGCACTGAATATAGATTAGAAATTAGCTGCTTTGTCCAAGATCTTTTACACCTTTCAAAATAATTAAAATATTTTAAATTAGTGCATTATGCAACAAGGCCAGAAGCAGATTAAAGTCCTGTGAAGGGCTGTTTGTGCCCTGGAAGGAGATAACTTTACAGCATAGCTGCTTCTGCTGTGTTGTTCAGTGTTCACAATACAGACATGGTTCCCTTGTGCTCTGATACAGAAGTGTTTATTTTCTTAATAAATTATGTAACACAAGAACTTAACACGGCCAGTTTTGTTTAATAATTATAAGCAGAGCCTTATCACTTAGTAGTTCATCAATGTTTTTATTTTGATACAGCTCGATTGGTGAAAATCTGAGTCGTCATTACCTAAGGAGACACTGCTACAGCTTATTGTCTGTAATTCTACACAATAAAACTTGCTCAAGTTATCAGTTAGGGCTCCCCTTTCACAGCAGATTGCAAGATACTCCATTTTGTACTCTCTAGTGACCAATTCCTGCATTGGAAGTAATATTAAAAACAGCATATCCAACTGATATGTCTGCTATACAGAACCAAGTGGCTTCTACCAAAAGGGGAAAGGTCTTCATCTGCCCTTTACCAAAGACAACGATTAAACAAATTAAAAATAAATGCCTTTTGTTTTTTCAGAGTACACAGAACTAAAAGTGTTCTTTGATATTTTCATTGTTGCCTGCAACCCTTTGTTTTGACAAAGGCCTGTAAACTACTTGTTACCTCTTGCTATTATAACTGTCAGTGGTGCTAAAATTTTGTACGATGTTATGATTCAAATAACTTATGTTTTAAAATAGATAATTATTCAAATGTGTTTATTAACCTGTAACCACTTGATTTTCTATTTTGACATTTTTGTGGTCAAGTTCAGCACTTTAGGTAGGTAGAGGTAGAATCAAAACTGGCAACATTCCTTTCTACCTCAAACTGCCTGTCGAGCGGTGACCAGTTATTTTCAATCCGTGCAGCTTTCAGTCAGAAAAAGGGGCATGGCAGCTCAGACAAAGCCATGTGAAAACTGTATTAAAAATAAATAATTCAGAATGTTTATTTTTATGGGAAAAAAAAAAGACAGAGACTGTAGGTCAAAAGGTTGGGGGGGGGGCAGGGCTGTTTTTAAAAGACATCAATGAGTTACCTCACCTTCACGTAGGGTGAAGCTGATATGGGATCTGCTGAGGCTGTGGGGTCCTTGCAGCAGGTGCTTTTTTCACCCCTGCCAGAGCAAAATGATTCCTTTCATGCAGAATAAACCTTTGTTTTTAGCATGAATCTGCCAGCAACTCGTGTGTTATTTTGTAACACTGTAATTTTAAAAAAAATTAATTATCTAATTTTCAAGAACAAAGGTAAGTTTTGGTTTGGGGCTGGGTGTTTGTTTCTTTTTTTTCCTCAAGATCTACAGCTCTTTATGAGAAAGTGGGTGGCTCTGAAAAGAGCCTTTGGGTTACTTTCAAGGTGGGAACACTCCTCAGCTGTCTTACTTGCTCTTGGCTTTGTGGCTGTCGGTCTTCTTGGGCAGCAGCACAGCCTGAATGTTGGGCAGCACTCCGCCCTGCGCGATCGTCACCTTGCCCAGCAGCTTGTTCAGCTCCTCGTCGTTGCGGATGGCCAGCTGCAGGTGGCGGGGGATGATGCGCGTCTTCTTGTTGTCGCGGGCCGCGTTGCCCGCCAGCTCCAGGATCTCGGCCGTCAGGTACTCCAGCACGGCCGCCAGGTACACGGGGGCGCCGGCGCCCACCCGCTCCGCGTAGTTGCCCTTGCGCAGCAGCCGGTGCACGCGGCCCACGGGGAACTGCAGCCCGGCCCGCGACGAGCGCGACTTGGCCTTGGCCCGCGCCTTCCCACCCTGCTTCCCGCGGCCAGACATCGCTGCCGACGATCTTCCACAACCACGACGCGCACTGACGTGAAACACTCGTAGTTACGCCCCCTTCCCGGCCCCTTTTATAGCTTCCCCGCGCGCCCGGCCCTGCTTTCTGATTGGCTGTAGTGCGCTTTCGCTCGTTCCGACCAATGGCGCTGCGGATCCAAATCCACCCAATGGAGGCCGGCCTCCCCGCCGAGCCTCCCCCGCCTGCCTGAGGCACGGGGGGTAGGAATGGGGCGGGGCTGAGCGCTCCAGGCGCAGCCCCGGCACGGGGCGGGGTCCGCTCCCGAGTCCCTTCGGCCGAGGAACCGCGCGGCCTTTGAGCCCAAGGGACACTCCAAAAAGTCATCTTATAGGGAAACGTGCCCCCGCCAGCTTGACAGGAGCAGAGGTGCGCAGCTGCCTGCCAGGAACGGGGGAAGCCTCTGCTAACGCCACCGCTGGCGTTTTAAAAATTATCCTGTATTTAGAACCCAAGAAATGCTACTACAGAATTACTTCTTTAAAAATTATTCTTGCAAAATAGAAACGTTTCCTTTCGGTATGAACATTTGCAACCCTACTGCTAGGTGTAGAAACAAGTCAGGAACATGTAACAGAGGAAATTTCTCTGAGTCTGGAAACAAATTACTCAAATATTACTTTAATCAAACTAATGTATTATTTGCAAGGCTATTCTACAGAGCATTAGAGATCAAGCTGTGATGTTTTTATTCAGACTAGAGAATATCTATACCAATAAGCTGAATTGACTTCATCAAGTTCAGAATGCATTCTGGTAGGGTCTGGGCTTGTCTTGTGGACAAAAAGATTCCTGTCCATTTTTGCTCCCTTACTCTAATTGCCCGTGGTTTCTCTTTTTTTATTGACTTTTTTTTTCTTGTCTCGCATTCATTTCTAGCAAAGGCAGACACTATTCTTGTCTCAACAAATGAATGAGCCCCACCCTTCCCCTACCCCCCTGTTGAACAACTAGCTCTTCCTGTTTTCCCCACAGCATGGGATTCTGCTCTCGTTTCCATCCTTTCCTGTTCTGTGTGATTTTTGTCTCCATCTTTATTCCTTGATGCTTTTGTACTCTAATTTGTGGTTCTTTGTAATGCAGCCTAAAATCTATGACATGGATATAATAAAATTACAATGAAGTGAATAGTGTGTGTGCCAGCCTGTGCCACTTACCCTGGATACTAGCATTATGATCTTTCAGGGGAAAACAAAGCCATGACTCCCACCAGGCCATCCATGATAACCTACCAAAACAAAAAACAAAGAAAAAACCCAACCAAAACCACAAAAAAACCACATTTCATCTAAATTCTGCAAGTTTGAGAGCAAGTGAGTAATAACTGCATCCTTCTTTCCAGAAGGGTACAAAGTAGGAATTTGATCTAAACTGTTCAGCATATGCCAGTCCTGGCAGGATTCCAAACAAGACCAAAAAAAAAAAAAAAAAAAACAAAACAATAAAAACTTAATAGCACACACACTGTAGGGTCACAACTTATGTCTGGGGGACCAAGAAAAACTCCCCTTTTCTAAGATTCAGTAGCCTTTAGAAAGCATTTTTCTTTAGGGGTGTGAGTCAGTGAATTATGCCCAAATTAACTGTTCTCAGGAACGTTTTTTTTATGCCATCACTAATCTTCCCTGATCCCCTGGACAAGTCACATCACTGCTTTGTGCCTCAGTTCCTTCCTGGACCCTTTCCTCCCTGTGCTCATCTCTTCTTCTGTGAACACTATTTAGAGCCACAGATGAAAAATGTGACCACAAGATGAAGTGGTATTACTGAGAAGAGTCCCAAAGCTCTGTAAAACCACAATACCAAGCTGAGAACAATTGGCCTGGTTTTATGTCACCAGTTGTCTGGAGCAGAGACCATCTGTTCTAGAGTTGTGGAGATGGCATTACAGGATTGTGTCCATGACCAGTGCCATCATAAGGAAAGTACATAATCGTTTCCACAGGCTATTGAAAGAGACTGTTCTTGAATAAGCCACAAGCTTTTTATTGTGTTATTTTCTCCTCTTTAACATAATAATTTCTATTTAAATACTAAAAATCATTCAACTCTCCCTCAATAAATAAATTAACAGTATGATATATACATACGTATTTCACACACTTTCTCATTCAATCCCTTTTTGACTGGTGCCAGGGTACAGAGACACACAGTAGAGGTACTAGAGAGTATTTTCCTATTTTCTCTTTACAGAAGTATAAGCACAAAACCTTTCAGCCAAAACAAATTTCATTGACCTGTTCTTTTTTTAAAGATTCTACTCACTCAGAGTCACTACCAGAGACCACATGGATAAAGGGAAAAATCATCTAGATAATGCAAGTATTGTCAGTTTAGCAATTAAGATAGCTTTACAATAATTTCCAGGGAGAAAAGGTCAGCAGTCCTCAAAGCTGTATTTGATTTCTGCTATGGGCCACTATTTGCACAGCTGATAAAGAACCAGATGTTTACATGAACGCATGGATTGAAATTAGGGCTCTCTCAGTTCCCATTACTTTGATAAAAGTGACAGGAAGAATTTACATCTTTCTGTTTAGAACTGTGTTAAAAGGCAAGGAAGGAAAAAAAAAAATCTCTCATTTAATTTAGCTGAAGACAAATCACAGTTCTGGTCAGTCATATATCAGCCCCAAGTACAACCAGTTTTTACACAGTCTCTGCTAGCCATACATCTCCCAAATTCACGTTTATCCAAAAACAAAACCACAAGGGAATGTGAGAAGCCTCCTGTATGAAAGCCACACAAGGCAGTAGGCAGACTAGCTTTGGACTATTCAAAAAAAAAAAAATTTCACACCTCCTGAATGATTTGCATTGTCAAATCCAGCTCTTCTGTGTGGCATAAAAACCTATTCCAGGAGCACTCTCTCTCTGACTTCACCCCCACCTCTCTCTCCTTTTTTCCCCCTCCCCTTCCCCAAGCCATCTGAGTAGTCTATCAGTTGTAGGAAACTACCTACCTCCTGCCCACCCACTCCACCCTGCCTCATTCCCCACTTTCACCCCAGGCAGGGTGAAGAAGTTACCTCTAATACTACGGACATTCTTTGTGCGCAAAATCCCCCTTTTTGAGACCATTTAAACATATTAAAAATTCTAATCATTTTGCCTCAGTCTGAAGAGTATAGATACAGCAAGAGGCAAGTACTCACTCTGTCCCAACAGAAGAAGAGGTGGCTCACCTCTGTGAGAATACAGTAAATGTAACACTAAAAAAAATTTTTTTAAAAAAGATTAAAAACAAAAATCAGACTGAAGTGGAGGAGGAGAATGAAAGAAGCAACTCCTACAGGTTACTAATGTAATCACAGGGCTGCCAGGGAAATTGTCTCAACCTGGAATATGATGAGTAGGGAGGTCCTTGTTCCAGAATACAGTTCCTCTTCTCCTCAGGCTGTTTCCTGGGAGAAAGGCTCAATAATATTATTAAACCCAGGGTCAGAGGTATTACAATGATAACCCTTCCCCCCCCAAAAAAAAATCACTGTTTACTCATCTAACTTACTAAAGAATAAAAACATATTTTTTTAAAAAGCTAAAATATAAAGAAGATATCCCATAACTAAAAAAAAAAAAAAATTTAGGATACTGACACAACTGCAATTAACTCCCATAAGAGGAAGAGAACTGTTGTACAAACTTGTATTCAGAATCTGTGAAAACAGAATCAAAGTTTCCAAGTGTACATTTGGGTAGCTCCAAATTTTGTATTTTGTCTCCTTAAAACAGATTTAACCTCAAAACACTGAATATCCATCTAAGTCTGAGGCTTATAGCCAACTATAAGGTATTGTTTGAGGTATCTACTCATCTAGCAGGTTAACATAAATTGTCTTTGCTAAAAAAAAAAAAAATTAAAAATCTAAAAACCCAGAGGAGTTTGGAACATTGATATACTGTTAGAGCACTCCCTCTTAAAATCACTAAGACACTCACTACAAGCCCTACAGGGATAATGAAGTTTTCTCCATTTCTTTTTTGCTCTATCATATTTACAACACTTTTTTTTTTTTAAACAGGATGATGACACCTACATAAATAGATAACTACTATTGGTCTTGTGTGCCAATTCAGTGTTGCAGACAAAACTTAAAATATTTCAAAAACTGAATTCTCTCTCAGAAGCAGCAGCTGATTTGCGAAAGACTTACTGCCTGCACAACTGATCCCCCCTGGTCTTAGAACTGATTTGTCTACACAAGATCCCAGGAGATTTTGCACTCTGTTTCAAATGAGAGTGAAGATTTGTTTCTTGCATGTGGTTTCTTGCACTCAGCTCTGCCAGCATATCAAGTGAGCTAAAGGAATACTTCCACCAAAACAGAAATAATTGCTTTTTTTAAACTGAAAATGTGGAAGTCCTTTTCCAAAAACATCTGTACATTAAAAACACTGACTTCCTTAAAATCACTGACTTCATGGAATTTGAAATCAGAGATTTTCCACAAGTAAAATTATGTCAGGCTCTTAAAATTAAAATTATTTACCAATTTCTACTTAAGGTAGTCTGTCCACAAAGCATCCAGTGGGTATCTGACACTTGATACCATATAAACCTTTCAGAGTATATAAAATAAATCGTTCTGTAATTATTAGTAATACTTCAGAACTTAAGTTTCTAGCAGCTACCAACAAAGGCCGAAAGGGATGTTTAGGAGCTTAAAAACAAAAATATTGCAGAACTTTAGGATTTTTTTTTAAGTATAAATTATTTATTATATAGCTATTGCTTTTCTTTTTTGAGGTTCAGAGTGCCCCCATCTTCCCCCAAGGTCAGCAGAGAACCTCCCACTTTTCCATCTACACGCTAATTTTAGACAAATCACAAGGAAACCAGTACTTTGATACACTGAACATTTATTGTCTTTTACAAGACAAAATGATGTTTCCCCTGCTGATGAAAAGATGACCGTAAAGGAGACAGGGCACAAAATTCCAGTGTACAATATAAGCAACAAATTACCTCCCTGACTACCCTGGAAGAAAGATGATTGATCAATCTCACTGCAACTAAAAAACAGGATTATAAAATATTTACAGAAAAGAACAGTACAGAAAAAAACTGGACAGCCATATGTGTATGAAATGCTGCTAACACTTTTCTGGCTCCTTAAAAACCTGCTCCACTACCCTCAGAGCATTCAGGATGTGCAAGGATTTAGGCAGAGCATAGTCACCCCCTACTCCCACATCCCTCTCCCCTGAGTACCATTATCTCCCTCCAAGGGGAAGGACTCGAGTGAAGCAGCATTGCCTTCTTGACTGTAATTTCTTTCCACCAAGCGGACATACTAGCTCTGAAAGGAGGTCCCCAGCCACACCTCATCTGCAGGGGTCTCTTCAGAGTATACTGGCAAGTTAACCTGTGGGTAGGGACCAGTCCCTGTCATGCAAGCCTGCTTGTTGCTTGCAGGCGGACCTTTTCTTCTCCTCCCTCTATGGTGGTCTGATCTGTGTTCAGAGGGGCAGGAAAGCTGACTAGAACAGGTCACAGGAGACCTTCCATTTCCTTCATGAAGGCTTCATACACATCATCCTTTGTCTGTACAGAGATAGGAACAGATGATCCAGCCTTAGGGGCAGCTTTGGTTAATGGGAGAGCAGGCTCATCATCTTGTTTTCTCTGGGAGGCAGCAGAAGCCCCTTTATTCTCCCGGCGTACTCGCAAGGCTGTGGGCACAAAGCGAGTGATCTCTGCCTTGGGGTTAGTGATCTGCGGCTTGGCACTGATAGTGGCTGTAGCTTTCTTCTCAATGGTGGCCGCACTGGTGTCATCCGCCTTGGGGCGCTGAATCAAGCTGGGTGGAGCACTCAGTACCCCAGGATTTGGAATGGGAGCTGGTGGGAAGAGCCCAGGTGGAGCAGGTCCTAATGGAGGCACCAGAGGTGGCCGTAACATGCCTGGGCGAGGAGGAGGGATACCTGTAAGAAAAGAAAGTATGAGCTGACTCCACACCTGGGAGTCTTAGAATCTTTGGTCAAGAAAGTGCACATGCTCAGAAAGTCAAGAAGGAAAAACAAAAGAAGAAACCAACAAGATGAAGTAGCACTGGCTTTAAAAAAAAATGTTTTCAAACCTGCAACAAATGCTACGTTGAAAATGCTGCTGATCCTCAGACTTTGAAAGCTACAGGAGCCTGTGTATTGCTCTCTTTCAAATTTTAAAGTTATAATCTGAAAATAGTTTCTGGATGATCCAGCTCACTAAAATTTCAGAGTCATCAGAAATGTCTGACCAGGCAGAAAAAAAATAAATATCCCTATCTCCAACTCATTAAGTAGAGCACCATTATAGCACCCTCGGATTATTCAGAAACAGTCCAGCAGAAGTTCGAACTCTGAAGTTCCCCTCTGAAGGACAGAGTTCTTGCTTCCAAACTACACGTAGCAATATAGAATTACTTGTTATCATTACATAGAAAAAGATACAGCACAATGCACCACACAGATAGGAACAAAGGCAAACTGGTAACTGCTCATACTTCCTGGCTTGGTCACCACAGCAAAAACTGGGAAAATAAAGAGAAGCTTGGTGCTGAAGTAAACAGAATACTTTACCTGGCGGAGCAGGAGGGGGTAGGCGAGGAGGAGGCCCACGTGGAGGAGGACCTGGGGGCAGACCTGGTGGAGGGCCTGGGGGAGGGCCAGGTGGTCGCCCAGGTGGAGGGCCTGGTGGCAGAAGTCGAGGCAAAGGCCCACGCAATCCTGGTAAGCCAGGAGGTCTCAGGAATGGAGGAGCTCCTGAAAGCATGCATACAAAAGAGAAACTTAGTTAATGGCTAAAAAAAACATCAACTATCCCATCAGCTAATACTAAAGATCTTCAACAGTAACTTGGAAACTATTCTAATACTAGCCAGCTGCCAGATTAAATAGATCTTCTAAAAATCTCAAAAAATAGCAGCAGTTGTAGAGTTTCTTCATAATAGTCAAGTATTAAGTACCTTTTCCCAGTTGGAAAAACCACTCCTCCTCCTTCCTATTGTAATGAAGCAATAGCTGACAACAGCTACTGAGCTGAGGTTATCAGAATTTAAACAATTAAAAGTGAAAGAACTTTTCACTCTAACATTTTAATGCCCTTCTGGCCTGAAACAAAGTAGTTCTGCTCTGCTGAAATAAACTGTTTTGAGGTTTGATGTTCCCCCTCCAAGAGGTATGAGAAATGCTAATGCCAAGGAAGACACTGGAAAGAGAACTTTGCCTGCCACCCACAAGCCCCTCCAAAAATAATGTTGTTGATGTGTCCACACAGAATAAAATACATTTAAATCAAAGTATATAGTGCTCCTCACTATAGTCCAACTATTGAACTTTGCAATTTAAGCATACAAACAAGCAACAGTTATACATTTTTAAATTACAAAATAACCTCTGTTATCCAGTTCAGCTATATGGCAATCCCATCATCTTACAGCAAATAAACTACCATCTTTCTCCAGATCAAAGAAACTCAAGTGTTTGCCCTCCTAGAAAAAAAATACACTATAAAAAACTGGTACCAATTGGCCTCTACTAATAGTCCTTAGTCAGACCAATACTGACATTAATTAAATTTTAATACTTATTTCATCTGAGGATAGTTATCTCCCCCAAGAAGACTGAAATACATTCAGGTGGTAGAACAGCAGAAAGCTTCACACTGTAGCTTTTAGAAAAGAAAAACCACATCAAAAACTGTAACTAGGTAGCAGCTACCAAACATCTTTAATCATGCCTCACTTGGGGTGAGTTGTGGAAAAAACACCAAGGAAAAACAAAAAGCCAACACTGGAGAGGCACACAGCACCAGGCCTTTTGTTCTTCATACTCTAATACTGTCTTTGCTGCTGCCCATCAGAATTAGTGCTAACAAATGAGCCAATGCCCATCATGCTGACTACAGCTACAGGAGGCTGTTGCTGTAACGTACTTTTGAGGCAACAATAGGCTGACCACACAAGAGATCACGCAGGTCTCAGCAATTACAACACTGGGCTCCATAACTTAACTGGAACACATTCTGCAGCTTCAAAACTGACACACTCTCTGCAGTACCAAGAGCCTGTACTCTTCAAATCTGAGTAAATTCACCTGGTGGAGGGCCAGGAGGAAGGCCAGTGGGTGGTCCTGGGGGCCTCAGTGGAGGGGCTGGAGGTGGTCCTAGCGGAGGTGGCCCAGGCATAGGAGGTGCCTGTATCTGAGTTGGAGGAACAGGCTGTGGAGGTGGTTGCTGCTGTTGTGCCTGGGAGGTTGCAGTAGATGACCCTGTCTCTGCAAGAGCTTCCTCACTGAGTTGTGGTTGCTGTTGTTGCTGTGATGTGTCTTCAGACTCTGAATCATCTTCTTCCTCTTCCTCTTCTTCTGAATATTCCTCCACTTCTCTCCCTTCTTCTGGAATTTCCTGACCTGGAAACAGAGACATACTTATAAAAATCAGTCCACAGGTAATATCTTTGTGATTATCAGGGAAACTCAAGCACACAAAATATAATAAAAGAGAAATATAAACTTCACTCCAAAGGAAAGAAAACTGACCACAGTTAATTATTAAACAGAAAAAAAACCCCCAAACAAACAAAAAACCTCACAGCTGTAGAGAGCTCTCTGACACCAAGAGCTATGCATTCCTGTGGGAGCTGAAACTTCTACTACCAACCCCAAACCACAGCTATTTGATCTATGGTTTGTGGGACCTTGCAGGGAGGTGGGGTGTACACAAGGAAGGGGAAAGGAACATGGAATTACTTATGATCATTTGAACAACTCAAAAAAGAAGGGGGGGCAGAAATTGTCTCTTAATGAAAATAGAACAGATTTTATTTAGACTTCAAAATAAAAACGTAATCCCCAGCTCCAAGAAACTCTAGCATCTCTAAAAGATACTGGCGTATCTTTCTAAAACAAAAAAATCTCCACTCTATGAGTTCATTCATTTCCACAAAAGGATATTTTTAGGGAATATTAATCCTTACAGGTTACAGGCTGCGCCCACAGTTAAAAAGAAAAGGTGAAATTGTCTAAGAGGTTGACATTTCATTTGACTAATAGTTTACAAGTTTAGCAAAATAAAATTTTGAAGAAAAAAATCACCGTACATCAAAAAAGCCCATAAATTGTGACTATAACTTCAACTCTGCTGTGCAAAACACACACTACTAGACTACAAATAATGAAAAAAAAATGCAAATACCTAACCACCACTTACACTCCTAACAGATTTTACATTATGACAGTAAAATATTTACTCCATGACATAAAAACTGTGCAAACAAATTTAAGCTTACCAAAGAAACCTTGACTGGAAACATAATGGTATAAACTCTACTTAATATATCCATGTCACTCACCTGCCATTCGCAACATCATGGCCTGGAGTGGAGTCAGCTCTTTCATGTTCTTTTTCTTTTTTCGTGACTTCCCAGGCATGTCTGCAAACCGTACGCTATGACCTGGGGAAAGTAAGGGTGGCAGGAGGTGGGAAGAAAAAGAATAAAAGTCAGATAGATTTAAGTCTTCTACCTGCTATGGATAATGTATCATTCTAACACAATTACACTCCCTACAT
Source organism: Syrrhaptes paradoxus (assembly GCA_013400615.1). NCBI lineage: Eukaryota > Metazoa > Chordata > Aves > Pterocliformes > Pteroclidae > Syrrhaptes > Syrrhaptes paradoxus. The sequence goes on along the minus strand of VZTO01014430.1, from coordinate 33,057 downwards.
AAGAGTTATCAGTGTTAATGATTATCTGAAGTTTTGCTAATCTAGTATTCTCTATCAATTGGTCTCCCCCAAGTAATCAAGAAAAAAAAATTATCAAAAAGCATTAGTAGTAAGAAATTCAGTTTAGAAGTATTATTCAAGTCACTGAAGAGTGAGTGTATTTTACACTGAGGCTTAATTTTGCAGGGTACCTTGACAATTTAATCCTTCAGGTGAAAAATGTCTTGTGACCTTACTAAGCTAACTCAACTGTTGAGAAAACAGGTCTATCTGAAAAGATGCTTCACTTCTAGACAGTTTCCTTCTTATCCATTAACTAACAAATTCTTCAGCTGGAATTTAGGTGAGTTAGAACAGAGTTAGTTGGTCAAAAAAATTACCCTGCCCCGCTAGTAAAGAAAAGAGACACAAATGCTGTTAAGTAATGTTTCTCTTTAAAAAAAAAAAATCTAACCCCAATCTGTAACTTCCCATCATACCTGATTTCTTTTCTTCTCCACCTTCCCTCTCCTTGTCATTATCACGATGCACAAAGTCCTCGCCTTCACTGTCTGCATCTGACCTATCGCTGTCACTATCATCACTACTCTCATCATGCTTGTCTTGATCCATATCCTCAGGATAACCTTCATCTTCACTGGTACTGGACATATCGTCATCATGCCCTCGCTGTCCTGCAGGAAGCAAAGTATTAGGAAATGCACAAATTCCAAATACAGTAGTGTGAAGCACAGAATATTTTGTACATCCACAGTTTGAAAAATCCACCTAGCAACAGTACGGACATACTGTCAACTCCACCATTTAGCACATATCCTTAAAGAAGATTTTGGACAGTCTATCTGTAAAGCTTTCCTGTTAACCAGCTGGTTAATTTGTAAACAAGTGAAGGCCAATCTTAACCTACAAGTCATTATTTCATTCCTACTCAGTAATTGCCCACCATTGAAATACTTTGATGCTTTTCGGTACACAATAAAACTGATCTACCCATTCACAGTAACTATGTGAAAAGGGTTCTCCTAGTAAATGCATATGCAGGGTTGGTGAGGATTTTTGCTGTTGTTTTAGTTCAAGGTGGAGTTTTTTTAGGTCTATATTTTGAAAAAGGAAGCCTTTTCTGAGAATGGTTGGGGTTTTTTAAGAGATAATATGTACAATGTCTCAGCACTATTAAGACTACATGGGAAAATATCCAATCTGTGACACCTAATAAAAAAAAATCTGAAAGTTGTAATTAGAATTTTCAACATATAAAAATACAGCTGATAACAAAATTGCAGATATTACGAAATATACCAGAATCCCCTCAGAGATGCAATCACTTAAGAACCATCCTTTAAGTAGTATTAACACCTATATAACCCAGAGAATATCTCGTCTAGAGGACACTATGTTCACAGTAGTACTATCCACAGCAAAACAGAGAGGTCAAGAAAAACCCCAGACAGTAACAGGAAAGTCCCTACCTGCTTCAGAACTGTAAGAAATCTCCTCTTCTCGCCTTCGAGGAGCCATCTCCAAGGTGAAACCCACTTTACGGCCGTACATCTGTAGGACTTGAGGTGGGGGTGGCCCTGGAGGAGGTCCAGGTGGCTTCCTGCCTGGAGGTAAACGTGGAATACCAAGCCCAGGAGGAGGAAGTACAGAAATTGACCGAATTGGTGGTCTGGAAATAAAAAAAGGAAATTAGAAATGTAGGAACACAAACAAGTAAAACCAAATATGCACTTAATAGAACTCTTTAGCCTTCTCTCATCATTGCTTACACAGCAGCCTTCTAAAAAGAAACATGGACATTTATAAAGTATAGATTTGTCCCAATGAATTTACAACCTCATATAAAGACATGATTGCTGAAGATCAGACAAAAGGAAGCTTCTCAGAAGGCAAGAGAAGACTGAAAAAAACCCAAGGACTGAATCCCACCATAGAAGCAGAGCAAAGTAACCACAAAACTGGTAAAAACAGAAGGCTATTCAGAAATAGAGATAGTACCAGAATGAGAAACCTAAAAAACAAGTAAAGTAGGAGATTAAACTGAATATACTATCAAGACAAAAGAACACATATATGCTAATTTAAGGAGCACATATTCAAAGTGGCAGGGCTTTACGTTATACTGATATGCAGAAAGACAGATGCTAGATAGTGTATTACTCAAAGCAATTTAAACAAAACCCTGTAGAAGCAGAGACAGATTAAAAAGGGCTTTGCTTAAAAGAAAGTACAATTCACTCACACAGAATTCCTGATTTCTGATAGTCAACATTATCTCTGCTTCTACCCCATGCTCCTTCCCAGTAATAAGAGTGCTCATTTTTTACTTTCCCTCCAAGTTTTTTTTTCTGCTTACCCATAGGCTGATGTCTTCTTGAGGATAGAAGGTGGCTGGGCCCCTGGAAGGGGAATGTCCTGTATGAGGATGTTGGAGGGAGCATGTGGCATATCTGGTAAGGGGATACTTTCTACTTCAACATGCTGAGCGTTCTGGGGCGGGGAAAGAAAGAAAAAAGAGAGAATGGTTTACTCCCACAGAAGCTACTGTACAACCTCATTACTTTTCAGAGTACAGAACACATGGGACCTGCTATCACTTGCTAAAAGTGTCTGTTCTGAGGGCATGTTATCTTGCAGCCATCCATGAACAATATTTGGGAATAAAGCCAACAGCAAAAGCTTTCAATACAAAACAAAGCACACACAGTGCATCCATGGAAGGCTTTAGTATTTCAAGTCAAAATGCAGTCAGCTTTCCTTCTCCCTTTAGACCTTCAGTCCCCAAAGGGCAGAGATTACAGACAAGTATGCCTGTATTTTACAAGTAGCCAGAAGGCAAAATCACAGGCTGCTGTATATTACAAAGAAAGAAAAAAAAAATAAGAAAAATCTTACAGATACTTGCACTGGGGCAACATTATGTTCTCCAATATGGTAGGTAAGGGTGTCAAAGAAAGCTCTTTAAAGGAATGCCACAGGATTCTCATTATTTCCAGCAACAGATTTATCAGAAATTCACAGAAATATCAACTGCACACTCACAGGATCCCTCTCTCTTTGCTACAGAAAAGAAATCCTGATACTGTTGTTTTGCAACATAAATTTCTCTTTCCCCTATAATTTTTGAATGAAATAATATCAGAGACAAATACAGACTTGACAACCCCCATGCTGTCCTCACTGAAATGGTGTAACTAGAAATACTATGTAAATTAATTTCAGTACTTAATATGGCCCACATAACATATACATTGGCCTCTTATAAAGTTCCCTTCCTTTGTAGCTGTCACATCTAATGAGCAAAGAGTATACACCACAATAGTTACAAGCCTGTAATATAATAAGCATTACCTTGACAGCATCAAAATACTGGCTGAGTTGTGATCTCTTCTGCTCATATTCCACTTCCAACTTGCGTAGTTCTTTATAGATGTCAGGATTCTCCTTCTCATAGAGCCGCAAGATGCGCTCGAAAGTCTCACGGAGTTTTTTGCGTTTATCCTTTAGCACTTTTTCATTAAGTTGTGGCTGCTGTACTGGGTTAAACTCTAAACCAAGGCAGAAAACAAACACCAAAAAATCTGCAAGTTACTCTATTGCACAACTGTGATGAATGAAACAACTTCAAAGCAAACAACTTCCAATCCCTATTTTCAGCAACTCTTCAGCCTTATGACAACCCCCTTCTTTAAGTCAGTATCACACACTACTTGTTCTTTATATCAGCCACATTCTTGGATCATAGTCAATCCCCAACTATTCATAGAATCTCCCCTTGTAACAGGAAAGAAAAAAAGTTACTCTATTTTTATCTCCCAGTCGTCCTCTAAAACTATGTTATGTTTCCACATAAGCCACTAAGTCCAACACTTGGTACCTCTCACTCACCCATCTCATCCAATTTTTCCATGTCTCGGATAATCTGCTTTGGATCTTTCATCTTTAGCACAGCTGCTCGTACCATCATTCTTTGCTTTTTGTTCTAAGGAGATCAGAGATCAAAAAAAGTCACAGGAGAAAGAACCTTTGTACCAAATACTCCCCTTTCAATATTCCCAGTCTGCATAAAAAAATGTACCTCAAAATGCCCTGCAAATATTAAACCATTGCAGATATCAGCAGCAAAGGCAATTAAAACTTCTGAGAATTTTAATTCCACTATCTTGCTACTTACAAATACTTGTATAAGTCATTCACTCCAATTAAGACATATACAAGCAACAAGACAAACCCACTAACAAAAGGTATACAGTAAAACGTGCTAAAAAGTATGAGAGTTTATGAGTTTTATGCTAAAAAGTATGTATGTGTGGGTTTGTGGGGTTTTTTTTTTAATTCCCAAGTACTTACAATAATGTTTCAAAAAAGCTGTAGTCGGCACAAGCTAAAAATAGCAGATGATGAGATACACTTGCTCAAAACAAAATTTCTGTCTATGTTTTTTTAAACTACTTGTTTGAACAGTATTTTCCAAAGTCAGTCTTAGGACATCAACCAAAACACCTGCAGTCTATTCATCAGCCACAGCCTATTACAGACACAAACATGATACATAATACAGGGAGTGCCAAGTAAATATTCCTGATTTTTTTTTTTTTTACCTTCTTTAGCTCCCTTTTCCGAGCTTCCTTCCCTAAAGAGGAGGGGAAAAGAATAACAACTTGAGGCAATCAAATCCATGAAGAACCTTTCCTTCATCAAGACCAATGCTGTTTCTCAACAGTTCACTCATTTTATGAAGACTGTAACTGTTTAATTCATCTTCCCAGTGAGACAGAAATACAACATGAAATAGATTGCTATTTCACGGGTGTTATACAGAAAGAAAAGGAGACACAGCAGTCTTCGTGTCTTCAGAAACAGGGGTGTTTCTATACAGAAAAGAACAGGCAGCAGAAGTCATAGTGCAGTCATGAAAGATTGCTGCCTAGAAGCTGAAATAGAGCCAACAACAGCAAACACACTTTAAAAATATATAGGTTTTAGTGTGCATCTGAAATAAAGCATATTCACTGTGGAAGTGTGCATTTTCTTTATCTGCTTAACATTGATAACTTCTTGCATGTTATCAAAAGGAAAAACAGAGACAATTCCCTCATCTAACCAGAGCAGTTGCAAAACTCAACATCCTCCTCAAATTCTAGCCTCAGACAGGTTAACTACATCACAAGAAGCAGCTCATAGATTACTCAACAGCTAAGTACAAAGACCTTTGAATACTGATAACTACAGTAAAAACTGAGGGGCAAATACTCAGGGATACAACAGCATGCAAGCAAGCAGCCTTCTCAGGAAGTTTTTACACCAACCAAGCCTGAGATAATATTTTTCAAGTTTGGGAAACTCAGTTCTGATTCACAAGTGAGGATCTAATCCTCAAAGAAAGTTTTTTATCTACTTCCCTAGGACCACCCCCATTCCTGTCTGCTTAGGTTTTACAGATACTTACGGGCCTGATCTGTTGGATTCATAAACTTCCCACTCTTGGTGGATGATGTAGATCTCCGCCCCATTTTGACCTTTTTTCTTCTGCCTCAAAAAAAAAAAACTTGAGAAAAGAGGGAAAGACCTGGAAAAGATGACATGGTTTCAGGTCCTATGCACCAGCAGCTTCAGTATTCTTACTTCTCTGTATCAGCAAGTTGGTCCCTCAAAAACCTCAAATACTTGTGAGGTACTCAAGCCCTACTACAAGCTCAGGCATTCACATCAAAATCACCCCCCTTTAACTACGTACAACTAAATATCTACCTAATACTACTTTATTAAGTACTTATTTTAAACTAATAACTAGTTCTTTACCCATTCCAAGACTCAAACCAAGAAGCTTCTTGCTTATACTGTGGAGGGGCACAGGGGAGGGAGAAACACACATTCTATTTTCCTTCTAGCTTTTCATTTGCTCTCATAAGAGCTCTCCAATTTTTACCTTTCTATTCCTCTATATTTCAAATGCTTCCCACAAGTTTCTTTCTTTCCTTTCTCACACTTTTAAGCTGCCTTTGATTTCTCCCCAGCACCCACCATATCCATTAGCAGGTGTCCTGCACACATCCCTGTCTTCTCCTCTCCATACACCACTGCTATACCACTGCCCTTACACTTTCTACTTCCATCAGCATTACTTCAAGCTGTGTTATGATAACCAGAGAAAAAGAGGTTATTCTGGAAATAATTATTTCCTGTCTTTAGACATTTCATAAACTTACAGACAACTACAGAAGTGTTCAAAACACAGCCATGGACATTACTTCTCTCACAGTTTTAATCTCCTCCCACCTCCACCCCTACCTCCCTGCCAGAACACCACCAGAACAAAAATCGTACAAAAAACCCCCAAAACAAAACCCAAACAAAAAATACACTACCACACAACAGATTCCACCCCAAAGTCTAAAACATCCTCTGAAATTTGGGACTTGATGGGATGCAGCATTCAAGTCACCATACTGCATCCAAACAGACGGTGACCAAAGTGAATTTATTCACAAGTTCAGTTCAACGCCTCACGTGCAGTCGCCATGTGCATCCTTCTTCCCTAATTACAGAAGGCACCACTTTCAAACCACTAAACTACGTGCCTCCTTTTACCACCTAAAAATGAATTTAAGCAGGGTCTCATTTAGTGCTTCACAGAAGGGGTTCCTAGCAAGCTCCAAAAACTGACCACATTCAATGCACTGACTAGTAAAAACCTACAGAGCTCTGCTCATGGCTCGTACTCCCAGGTCATGCACATAGTTGGCTTGCTGTCTGCAAGAGCACCCCGTGAGTTGTGATAACTGATAACATACTTCCTACTCATAAGATTACACTGATTTTTTTGCAAGACACTGTAATTTCTTCAGGTGTGAACCTCACCGAACAGAAGCAGGAGTTACAGCTGCACCTCACATTTCCCAGATTTCTAACACTGAAAGGGTAAAGGGAAAGAGAATAAACTTATAAAACCTCAATCCCAAGTCCTATTAGGACACAAAGTAAAGAGCTTCAACTCAACAAATTAACAGCCAATGGAAAAAAAAAAAACAAACACCAAATTTATTATTTTTTGCCCACCGGGAAACGAGGCAGAAAGTCTCCCACGAGGCACATAAAAGCCTCCCCTCCTTCCCCCACAAACGGCGGAAGAGAAGGTGGCAGCGCAAACCGCGACCGCCCTCTTCTTCTTCTTCTCCTCCTCCTCCCCCCCCCAGCCCAGCCCCGTCCCGTCCCGTCCCGTCCCGCTCCTCTCACCCCTCCGCCCGGCCAGGGTGGCCCGGCTCCCTCCCGCTGCAGCGGCCTCTACAACCCCCGCACTTCTCGCCGCCGCGGCCCCGCCGCCATCTTGAACCGGGACCGAATGGCGCGCCGCCGTAAAGTACGACTGCCGAACCGCGCTCCGGAAGTGGGGACTTCCACTCTATGATTCCGGGGCTCTTTTCTCCCCCGCCCGGAGGCTCCTCTATGGTTGGGCCGGCGGAGAGCGGGGGTGGGGCCGGGAGGCGGGGAAGGGGCGTGGCGGCAGGCGCCGCGCGCACGTCAGGGATCACGTGAGCGGAGTGGGCCGTTGGGCGCGGCCGTTGCGTCTACCGGGTCTGGCCCGTCTCCGGCGGAGGGGGGGTGGGTGGCTCCGCCGGCCTGTGGGGGAAGGGGAGAGGGCGTCTTTGGGGTGGGGGAGTGCTGCGCCGCAATAGCAGGTGATGGAACTGCGCCCTGGGAACGCGCTGACTGCGGTCCCTGTTTGCCCACGCTCCCCTGGGGAAATCCTACAAAATGGCGCCCTGTCCCGGAAGGAGGGGGAGCTGAGGAAGTGCGAGAAACCTCCCTTCGTGGGGAATAAAGGCAAAGCGCTGAGGGAGTTCCTGGTAGACTCGGATGTTTCTTGTTGGGCTTGGCCCGAAGGCAGCGCTGGTCCCCGGTGGGCAGGGCTGGCAGGCCTCTGTTAGGCTTGCGTGCCAACTGCAGCCTTCAGGGTACTGCTGCAGGAAAGTGGCTGGGTGACGTTCATGGGGCAACTCGGCCGTACAAAGAGAACAGGAGAGCTAGTTTGGTGACAGCAGGGACCACAGGAGCTACTCTGTTATTTGTCTTTCCCTGCACCGTCCCCTGCCATGGAAGACCCTGCAGCAAACTGGTGACCAGCTTTGCAGAGGCTGATGGACACTTGGTGGGAACAGTTCTGCCTCGTTGCCCAAAGTGCCTCTTCTGGCAAAAGTCCCCAGAAACGTAAAGAACCAGGATAAAGATATATGGAACATCTCCTTGTATCTTATATCACTATAAATAAGGAGGTGTCAAGCAATAAATTGTAGGTACAGACTTAAAGAATTAAGGTGCTGGAGGGAGGTGTACAAAGGATGATTTTCTATGCACAGATGCACCTGGGAGCAGAGGTGGTCTGATCTCTGAGCAGGATTTGCAGACCCCCTGCTCTGGGTGGACATGCCATGCTGCATGATGTTGTTACGGTTTTTCAAATAATGGAGGCTTAGTTGGCAAGCTTGGAACTTTATGAATGATGATAGCAGGGTGGATAAAAGCGAGACTGTAAGCTGCACATTCCATCAACACCAACATTAGTTGCAAACTACACAAAATCCAAGTTCACACGTGGCCCATCCGGGAGCATCCTCAGAGGACTTTGGGAGCTCTTGGCACCTCAGCAGTCTTGCTCACGATGTACACAGCAGAGTCAGCCCCACCTTGCACCTCTTTGGCCTGTTCCTTTATTGTTCATGTTACCAGAAAGAATTTGCTGCAGGCCAGATTTTGGTTGCAACAATCCAGCATTTCTACAGGGGTCTGAAAGCAGCATAGACTGGCTTTGGCTGGTTTACAATTTCTTTCCTTCTTTGGGGCTGTTCTTATTTGGAACACACATATTATACAGTTTTAATTCTTCATCCTTTGTCCACAACAGAGTGAGCGGAGGGACAATGCTTGAGGGATTGTAATGCGAAAGCTGTGGCCGTACATATCCCTGTCATGTACAGTGTCACTGGAGAGGGGGACATCTGAGGCTTTGCATATTGCCCACCCCTCACAGGGCTTGGGTTCTTCTGTCATGACAATATTGGGCTCAGTGGGGACAGTGGTACTGCCACAGCCCTAACTGCTTTCCCCCAGCGGTGGCTGCTGACTTGGAGGACAGTAGTCCTCTCACATTTTTCACTTGGTACTTCTGTCACACCAAGAGCATCTCCAGGGAGAAGAAGCATCAGCAGACTGGTTATGACATCTTTGGAGGACCAAGTGTAAGACTGGTCAGAGGGCTAGAGAGAGCAGGAATTATTTCTTATTGTGTGGGACAGAGTTTCAGTTGCTAAGCAGAAACTGAGCTAAGCTGTTTCTACTCTACTGAGTGCTCTCCCTTGAATCTAGCCAGTTAAATGCATGTTGCACTCAGTTCAAGAACAAACTACTAACAAAAAGAAATACACAATTATCATGAATGCAAGCAAATTCTTATTACTGGAGCTGGGAGAAGGAGTTTGGGAAGGTCGCAAGCTGATAGGTGTTTTAGCTCCAAACCACCTTGTTACAGTTAGACGTTGCCATACCCCTCTATGAGGTCAGGTCAAGCTGGTTTAGGATGCTGGCCCAGCCTCTGTGAGCTCACAGCCGCATCACGAGCAGAGGGACAGGCTGCCGCCCACCAGCCTCCAACATCTTCAACATCTTCCAAAATCTCATGGGCACGGAGACAACTTCTACGCCTGCTCTTGCGGGCAAGCCAGCTTTCCTTTAAGTCCTCCAGGAACAAGCAACTATCAAGAGGTGAATAGAAATTGTAGATATTTATGTTCCTCATTGTGTATCCCACTTCTCCTGACACTGCTTAGAATTTATTTTCAAGAAAATGTGAACAAGCTGCTTGAAAAGTACAGCAGATTTGGTTTTGACTCCACTATTCTCCTACAGGAGTGATTGACACTCACAAAGATATGTACTAAGCTGGTGTTTTTTCTTCCTGAGTTAGAATGTACATTTGCAAGTAGAAAGTCAGCAGTAGCCAGGAACTCCTGCCTCTCCAACACTGAAATATTGCTGTTCTGCTGATTGACAGTCTCTTGCCTCTAAACAAGTACCACTGAAATGAGTACCACTTGAGTCACGAGACAGGAGGTGTCACGTCTTGGAGAAATGATGCCTCAGGTCACCATGTCTCCCACCACAATACCCCATGTGAGTCAAGGCAGTGCTTTTTGCCTCCTCTGAATTGCCTTTCCAGACGCATATCACCCAGTCTGCGGCTTGTGCTGGTCCCAGTTTGTTAGTCCCTGACACCCACCCGTTTCCTGAGCACTGGGCATTCTCCCTGGTGTCTGTCAGAGCTGCTTGAGACCCAGCAGCTACATTGCCATCTACTGGCTTTTGAACACAAAAGCAAAGAGGAGTCAGAAAAGATAATTAAAAGTGGGAACAGTAGGAAAGGAAAAAGAAAAAAACAACCAAAACCCAAAATTGAAGTGTTAAGAAGCCAATAGAGAGCTTCCCTGTTGTAATCTCACCACTGTCTTTACTTACACAGGCACGATCTAGCTATTAATATTATAATCTAATATTGCCAATGTTGAATATTAGTAAACGAGTATGAATTCAAGTATGCTTTTAGTATGAGGGAAGCTGGTACTAAAAAGAACCTATACACAATCCTAACAGATAAGTCTATCATGGATATAAACAAGAATTTATAAATTGCATCTATAAAGAAAATTTTAATCTTTTTTTTCATTAATTGGTATAAGATTGACTTTTGAGTTAGAACCAAAAAACAAACCTAGAACAGGAAAGAACTCTGACAATATTCAGGTATATTTTTATTAATTCTTAACTTGCTTTTTTTTTTTCCCCCACAAAGATCGAAGCAAAAACAGCACACTACACCACAGCAAATCAGAACAAGAGACAGCAAATCAGCTTCTAGGTTTGTTTTCAAAATCTGAAAGATAAGGACATCTGGTAGCATATTGTGAAATGCAGAATCTGGGCATGCTCTTGGCAGTCCCACACTGGTGGGAATGAGTGAAGGACTCAGAAAGAAAATAAATTTAGCAAATTAGTAGGGCTGCAATCCTACAGACATTTGTACGTGTGTCTAATCCCATTTCAATCAACAGGGCAGCAACTGTGCACAGAAATATTTACCTGTGGGTTGGCAGGAGTGGGGCACTACTGAGCATAAGAGGTTATTCACAGACAGGCATCCCGGTTTCCCTCGGTTTTGGGGCAAGGTTGTGTGCATTTGCCTGTAGGCCCATGTTTCTCTTACCTGCTAATCTACTGGGATTAGAGTTTATTTAAAGAAGGTCTCTGGCTGGCTCCTTAGGCAGGGATGGGACAGGAAATAACAGTTAAATATACTTCAGCTAGTCCTTGTAAGCACTTCTCTGAACAGGGAATTCAGCCTATCAGGTTTAGCACTAATCCACACTAAGAGTTTAGCAACCACATCTGTTCTGATGAGCCCTTCAGGTGATGACGTGGACTGGCTTGTTTGAATTGTTTTCTCCCATCATTCATCTTTGATATAGAAACACAGTAAGAGAAAAGTCACACCACCTCACCAGTGAATATTATTGTCACTAGTATGAATTACAGTTCAAGGCTATCTGCAATGCATTCCAGAAAACAGCTGAAGGTACAAAGTATTTGAAGAGCTGCCTCTCAGAAGCACCTATAAACCAGCTCCTTATTAATGTATTTCAGTGCCAGTTCCCCGATCTGTCACATCTCTTGCTCTGCTGCCACTGATAAGAAAAAAAGCCATCAGTATTTCATTTACCATAATAAATCAAAAAGGTTTCTGCGGGCATGGCTGCTGCAGCTGCTGTCACAGCAGGAGAGAGAACTCCAATTTCATTCACTGAACCTGCTGTCTCACCAAAGAAGTCACTTCACGTATGGCACACTGGTACTTTTCTGAGGATGCTTTGAACTCAGTCAGGTGCTTCTCATAGCTTCTCACAGCTGCCAGAAGCTGATTCCTCTCCACAGCTCCCAGGATGGCGTGGAGGATCATTTCAATGCCGAGCCCAAGAATGGTGATGGTGACTCCCCCAAGAACAGATGCCCCAATCTGTGCAAGGAGACTGACGAGCTTGCTCACAGTGAGAGTTATAAAATTGGAGCTAAGAATTTTGATAGCCACCATTGCCGCTGTTGATGTTGCTTCTCCAAGAAGAATGGAAAAAACTTTATGGGCTATTGCAATTTTCTCCAACTCAGGCTCTTTGATGTCATACAGCTTCTGGTACAGCACAGGCTCTAGCTTTTCCTTCAGGTTGCTATCAATATTCTGTACCTGATGCTGAATCTCACTTATTGCTTGAATGATAATGTCACAGTTTTCCTTGACAGTGCTGCTCTCTCTCATCTGAATGTGGGTGATGGTACAGCCCAGGTGTTCATTCAACACTCCAGCCAGCTCATTTGTTGCACGGAAATTTGTGGACATGCAGCCGAGCAATTCCTGGTGCAGCTGGATCAATTCTTGCCTTCTTTTGGGGTTATCTGGGTAAAGGAGGTCACTCAGTGCCATTCTTCAGAAATAGGCTACTTCAAGAGAGAAAAGAAATCTCTTACTCTATTCAACACTCATAACCCTAGCCCTTAAAGAGAAGTGAAATGTCCTTTGTCTCTGCCTCACTGGTTCTTTTTATACTCAGCAAATCAGATCCCAAGGCAAAGCTTGTAAATGTATAAGTCCTAATTTTTGTTTTGGATCTTTAGCCAAACAATGGGAAAAGGGCCTTATGAGATGCTGGACATACTCAAAGCAACAAAAATAGCTAACAAATATGTAATTAGCAGATTGGTAAAATGAACATGGGTCATTCTTCACCTTGGAAACTGAACATGGTGGAAGCTGAACTAGTTCACTAAAAATGGAACAATCTCATCAGCAAAATCTAAAATAAGCTGTGGAAATGAAAGGCCTGTTCTAGACACACTTTTGTATCAGCCTATCCAGTTAGTGGCATCTGATTTTTAAACAGCTGTGATGACTGGTGGAATGGCCACAGTCTGTGTCACCGTAAGGGTGTTTTATGCCAGTGTGGCTTATTTCACATTCAAGAGAGAATGTTACTGTATAAGCACTCTGTGCTGCTGCTAATAAACTCACACTTGGTAATTCAGAAAGAGTAGTAAAATTATCTATAATAAACCCATCCTAACCTATGTCACCTTACACATATCTCCCACTGTGTTTACTTCCCTGATATTTAGCCCATTCCCTCATTGTTTATTCCCCTCCCTAATGCTGTAATCAATTCCCTATTGTTTTTTCACTCATGAACATCAAACAGCTCCAGACAGCCCCGTGATGTTCAGCATGCTGTGTAAGCACCACGAGGTGCACCCATTGCAACAGGATGTCTGTGATGGCAGACTGCCTTGGAGCAGCATGCACCAGCTTGCAGGGAGAGCCCTGCTTGCACAGACACACTCCCTCCATACCCAAGGTGTCCTGTGTGGAGCTAATATCAGCAGATGTTCACCAAGCTCCTAGGACATGACTGAGCAGAATCTGTTCCTCTGTTATCACTCTACAGGCCAGAACACAAAATTCAACTTATTTGGTTCCTCCCTTGCAAACACTTGTGTCTAATCCTTCTGGTTACTGCTCTTCTCCAAGCTGTCACTGGTTTGCCAGCAAAAGGGCATATTTAGTACATTTTTCTTCATTACCTGCATGTCAATATGCAGAGTCCAAAGTGACTGAGCTACCCGTGATAATGGAGTTGCTCCTTGTCACTAAGCTTTTGTAATCAACTCTGTGCTACTTCCCTTTAACCCATCACCAGCTGCAAAGTAAAAAAGCTTTAGCACTATTTTGACTTAAATGTTTATATCTTACTTTGCAACAGGGGCAATGTATGAATGAGTATGATGACTCATTTCTTTGTTGGTACTTTTGCAGTCTCAGGCCTCTTATTGCAAATCTGGGCTACTTTTACAGAGTTCTTTGTATTTTTCCAAGAAAAACCTCTTCTTGCTGTTGATGCCTACATATCACAGTTAGAGTTACAACTAGTTATATGTAAGGGGACTAGCCAGATTTTTTTTCTTAAGAAGATACCTTTGTGTCATTTTGGTCCTTTGTAGTGCTTGCATTATCTGCTAACTGTAAATCATCTGACACTGACCCAGCTGTATTTTACTAAGTACTCCCTCCCCCACGAGATCACTGTAGAAAAACAGAATTATTTCAACAGGTCCCCTAGCCAACTTTTAGTCTCAGTGTTGAAATACAAGCCAGTCTGAAGACAATTGTTTCCACAATATTTTACACAGTACTATACATTTCCTTCAGCCACTTACCTTGTAGCTCTGTCAAGAGAATAAACTCTTTAACACATCTTTCTTTTTTCTTCAAGCTGGAGGGAGCAAAATACATATACAGTAAAGGTTCGTGATTTTCAAGAAACATAAAGCTATGCCAGTGCAAGATATGATTTCTTGAGAGTCCTGTCTCAGGACTTGCTTGCTCTCTGACTCAGTGTGATACTAGGTCCTTTCCACTCCAGTGACATTTTGTTGAAAGGTCTTTTGTTTTTTCCTTATTTGTAGAAATGGAGAAGACAAAATGTAAGAAGAATAGCACTTCAACAAACATTTGACGTACTAGACAGGTTTGGAGGAGACTTAGTATCTATTCTTCACTTATGATTATTTCAGCTTCCTATACCTGCTCTAGACTTTATGTCTCTTAATGCTAAAATTACCTTTTACTCTTCATATTAACACTTTTGCTAGTTTTTACATTTGCTTTCTAGAGGTACACAGGCCACATATATTTCTGTATTTCTGACTATTTCTCCACCTCCAGAGAGATTTTCTCCAGAACCTTTCTAATTAAACATTTAGACTGCCTACCTGATCTTGTCTGAGTGCTCCTGCAATCTGCTGAAATGTGTATGGGACAGTGACTTCATCCTCTTTCCCTTGTGTTCCTCTGGTGGTTTCCAGCAGCATGTGATGAGTTAGGGATCCGGAGGCTGGGTTTCAGCTGGGTCCTGTTGCCTGCCTGCTTGTCAATAATTCTATTGTGTGATGTATACCCATATTCATCTCATTTTCTTCTTCCTTTGCCTTTCCTTACAATTTTAACAGATTTCTGTTAAAAACAGATTAGATTATTTAATGCTAGTTCCCAATTTTTAGATCCTCCAAATGCCTTCTGTTTCTGGACAGAATAGGTACAGCATGAATCCCCCTGCCTACAACAAAGGTATCATCTGGTTCCAAAGGTACCATGGCTGAAAGGGGATAGTATTACTTGCTGTTCTCAGAACATAAAACATTTAGGACAGCACTTATCATTCATACAGATACAGGGTTAGGTTTTGTACTGGTATTTATAAATTTCTATTGTTTATAAGTATAAGCAATAAACAGTAATGCTTGGAGCTATTCTGTGAAACAATGAATTGTTGCCATGACTGGTTTTGTATACCTGTGAATTATGGAAGAAAAGTTGAACAGTCCCACACAAATAGAAAAATAAATATCACAGACAGTGGAAACAGGCTTTGTCTGTCCCAGCAAGACAAGCCCGTACTTCTGCCTTCATCTGAGCTAAAGATCTTTCATGCTCTGATACTTAGAAAGATGGACCTGCTGCTCACTAGGCTCTGGTCATGAATGCTGCTTCCCCAGTAGAGAATGGTGGAGTTTTTCAGCTGGAAGTAAAAGATCAAGCGTAAAATGAGTACTCAGCAATTGCCAGTTTGCTTCCCCCTGAAAGCTGAGCAATTCAGCCCAGAACCAGAGTACCAAACTCGCCTTGTTTTCAGAGCTGTAGGTATGAGAAGATGAGCTGAGGGAGAACACTAATTGTGTAACTAATATATTTCTGCAGTCGTCAGTTAGTTGTGACTCCTGTTATTAACTGAGAATGCCATGTAGTCCTAAAATACTTCTTCCAATATTGGACTGAACTGAATTGATCAGGCTGGCAACAGCCTCTGTGTCACATTACGTAGGCTGGAAACTGAATTCAGGTTTTCAAGGTTTGCAATGGATGCAAATTCTTCTCTTCAAGAGTCTCCATCATTTGGAATGTGACAGAAAATAATTCAAACAATAAGTAAGCATTTTTGTTCCTGCTTTACTCTGGGACTTCAGGGAAGATTAATAGTGATTATTTCAGACCTATTAAGTTTGAGGGAAGGACTTAATCTGGAGTGCCTGTCAGCCTTCTTTGCTGCAATTTGTCAGGTCCCTTCTCCTGATGCCAAGAGAGTGGAAAAAGTGGCATGGAGCCCCAAAGCCAGGTCTGGCTGAACAGCAGTGGAGGCTAAAATCAATTTTCCTATTTCAGACAATTTCAGACCACTTCTGCCATGGGAAGGGAAAGGAAGGAAGAGGCAGAGTGTTGAGCTGAGCACTGAGAGAAAAGTCTTTAAAAGTATGAAGTGGGATGGGAAATTGCAACTGCTTGTACACATCTAACTGCACACCTAACCACATCAATAGCTGATGAAACATGTCTGTTGCAACAAGTCTGGCTTTCCAGGGCTCTGGCACAAGCAAAGGCAGCATTAGGAACAGTCCCTCAGCCATATTCTCTTCTAGGACTGTTCCTGCAGTTGGCCTTGGGAGAACTCTTAGGTGCAAGCAGAAGGATATAACTTCCTTAGTAGTCAGAACAGTAGCAAGATGGGAGCCCAAGCAAGGAGAATCACAGAATCATAGAACAGTTAGGGTTGGAAAGGACCTTAAAGATCATCTGTTTCCAACTCCCCTGCCATGAGCAGGGACACCTCCCACTAGACCAGGTTGCTCAAAGCCTCATCCAGCCTGGCCTTGAACACCTCCAGGGATGGGGCATCCACAGCTTCTCTGGGCAACCTCTTCCAGTGTTAACCACCCTCACAGAGAAAAATGTCTTTCTAATATCTAGTCTAGATCTGCCCTCTTTCAGCTTATAACCGTTACCCTTTGGAATGTTTTGTGCTTCCATCTATCAAGAACTGCTTGCAACATCTAGCTGCTGTATGAACCGCTAGATATGGGTGACTTCACAGGAAACTGTAGCCTGACAAAACATTGAATTACTCAATCTTCAGTGACTTTCTCTCTTGAATGTAGATGTCTGATGCCTTTGACTTTGCTGTGTCTATTGCCCCCTCCCCAGAATATGAGTTTGATTTTGTGTAGAGCCACCAATATATACAAACTGGAGGATTATAGTTCTAAGGATGATGTAAAGTAGATTGTTTGATAGGATTCCCATAGATTTACCAGTAAACACCAAAAGGCAAGAATAATTCAGTTACAGCACTTCCATTGCTTTTCAGATTGCATGCTGAAGGTCAGAGCCACACTGCTTCAGTCATAAGAGTTACGATACTTGCAGCTCTTTACACCATATTTTGCTGTCCTGCTTGGTAAGACCCCTGCAAAGGCTGGTAAAGAGCTTTTTCTGTGTTTTTTTCTAACTGTAATGTCTTGGGTGAGGGTGGGTCAGGTGGGTTGATTATTTGTAACATTGGTTTCAGAAATGTAACATTCTATCTGAAAATGTATACAGTTTTATTCCTCTATGTCTTCTGGATTTCCTCTGTTTGCTTTTCAGAGTCAGAATCCACTCCAGAAATGTTAGCCCGCCTTGGTTTTAAGAGTGATAAAGAAAGGCTGCTCAGGGCCTGCCAGAATCTGTATGACTTGGTGTACATCTATGTCTCTTCGACCAACACAATATTCCGACTCCTCAATACACATCTTGGCACCAACTTTCCCATCCTGTCAGTAAAAGAAAACTTCAGCATTAAAGAGAATCTGCAGCTCCTGGTCAGTGCTTTGAAAGAGATGCAAGCCAGAATGGAATCAAAAGACAAAGATGTACAGGAAAACATCAGACACAATTTGTATGCTAAGATTGCTGGTCCCATCATCTCCCTGCAGGACAAGATCACTGCAGTAAAGGAACTTTATGAGAGTTACAAAGGGGTTGTAGAAAGCATCATGGGTGCTTTTGTTGCAGTGTTGTTGAAACATGATAATTTCCCTGATGCAGTAGAGTCTGCTGTTCATCAGTTATTGAGTTCACCTGCCTTATCCCTCCACGTATCAGAACTTCTCATGGACTATGCTGATATTGTGAAGATGCTGCAGCAAAATGAGACACCAAGTACCACAGAAGGCAGCTCCTCCTCAAATGAAACATCACAGCAGCTCAGGCTTCGCTCTCTCCCCCCCTCCTCTTCATTTCTTGTTTTCCTGCGGGCTATCCTTCAAGGACACAGATCCATCAAGAAAAGCCTCAAAATAGCAGCTGACTACTTAGAGGAGGCTTTCAGGGTGCTGAAGCCACCTTGTGAAGGATTCCAAACTTGTGTTAAAATGGTTGAAGCCTGCATCCCAGTGCTAACAGCTCAGCAGAAAGAAACATAAATGTGCTGATGTATCAGAAATCCATCTTGATTCCGGTAATTCTCACATAGGAAAGTGTTTGAGCATGTTTGAACACACATTAAAAAATGTATCTGCAGCATATGCTTCTAATCTGTTTGTTCTTTTTTGAAATCTGGGCTTAGTATCAAGTTCTGACAACTTATTATTTGAAATCATTGGTAAACCAAGAGCAATAAGAAAGTAACATGAGATATAGATAGAAAACAATATAATAGTAAACCAGTTCTGTATTAAAACTGTTTTAGCTGACTGGGCAACCATGTCTTAGGATTTCAGGCGCAGTAGTTCAGTTTCACAGAACATGTTACTAGGTTTCAGGTAATTAGATGATGGCCCCTGACATTGCAGACACCTAAATCTGATACACAAGATGCAGAGCCTCAAACTCCTCCATTTAATGTGCTAACGCCTGAAGACATCTACATTCCTAAAGTGTCTACATTTCTAATGATAATGTATCTCGTGTGCTAAGTTCTGCATTTGTTCCCACAGGATTTCCAAGGGAATGGCAGCACCAAGCTTAGATGGAGCTGCTCTGAGAGTCAAGCAGTTCACACAGGTGCTTTTGGCTGTCCTTACTTTTGACTAACCAGCTGATAGGCAACTTGTGCAGTCTTCTTATATTCAGATGTCTTTTGGATAACTAACTTGTTGCTTATTGTTTCAGACAGGGGGTGGTAAATACGGAACTCTAGCTTCCTGCCAAGATCAGCAGTGACTGAAAGCTGGGGTCATTTGTGAAATGTGTCAGTGAGTTTCAGTTCAATTATTTGATGGCTCCACTGAGAAATCACCATGACTAGTCTCCTTGGACCAGTGAGATAATCTTTCTGACTAACCTCAGCCCAGAGCTAGTGTCAGTGGAGGTGAGGGACCAGGGGTGAAGAAGCAAGCAAGGTGTGTTGGAAAGGGGAATTGCAGGCAGAAATATTTCTTATAATTTCCACAGCGGGTTTTTTTTTTTTTTGGAGATGGGAGAACTTCATAGCTGTTCTACCTCGGGTTTCTAAGGCTCCAGAAATGCTGATTGAATGCATAAAATTGAGAGGAGTCTATATCTAAATTTTATGTTCCACTTCCAATTTGTGATGCTGATTCAACCTCCAGCATTAGACATTGCAGACCAGCAAAGAAGAAAGGCAGGTAAATGAATTTCAGTCACATCCAATACCCATAAAGACAGCTGTCTGACAAGTCTCGTGCTCCTCTGCTGATAAGTTCATGTCTCAAGGCAGCTTTGTGCTTCTGTCCCCCATGTGTGAGATGCAGTCAGCTTGAGATGAGGCTATGGCTTTGGTGCTTGGGGTCAAGCAGTGGGGAAAGACCACTGCGCAGCAGCCACAGACTGTGCTGTCCCCTGGGACCCTGCACTTAAAGGACTTTACCACCATGGTGCCTTTTGCATCCCACAGACAGACTCTTTCTCATTAAAAATAAAGGTACTAAGAGATCTGCGAAGAGTCCAAAATCCTTGTGTGTCTTTCCTGAATACCTAAGGGAAAAGTTACCTACAGTGAAGGGTGTCACTGTGCTGTTCTTCAGAAAGGCCATAGATAACTGCCCTCCTACCTGAACTGGTCCAGAGAATGCCTGTTTTGACGAACTAGGATGAATGTTCCAGTCTCAGATGGAGAGCTGCAGCTGAAAGCAAGGGAGGGTTGAACCTTCTGTGGCAACAGAAACTCCAGACCCTGATTTCCTGTGAAGTCTTTTTGCCCGCAATTCAAGTGTATATGTCCGGATGCAGCCAGACAATCAGTCATTGCGGACCAAACACATGAAAACTCCAACTACACTAGGAAGAACAGTAGAGGCGAGGGCTGTGGAACCACTGTTCTTGCTTCTTGAAGCTGAAAGAAAGTAATGAGAACAGTCATTTAGACCTCTTTCCCCTGCCTAAAGCTTCCTGCACTTGCTAACGCAGCCTTTGCCAAGAAAGCCATTTCCTCAAGTCTACCTATTACTTTGGCTTAGCTCCAGGCACGAACTCTTATTCCTGAATTATATTTTGTGCTCAAAGGTTGCATTCACAAACTGTTGTTCAGAGAGACAAAAGCAAGAGTCCTGTATTGGTGGTAGACTCACAGAAGGACAGGGCTGTGGAACAAGCCCAGTGAGGTCTTCCAGCACAGAATAGTTATCTCTGTAGCCAGGATACTCACAGTGTACTCTTTTCCAAGGGATTCCTTTCCTCCCTTCTTCTACAGGAGAGAAAACACAACTGAAGCAGCAATAGTTTTGTCCTGAGGCTTGAAGCGTAGTAGCCTTGCAAGCCACCAGAATAAATAAGTGGATTCAAGCTGCCTTCAAATCCCACATGCCCTTGCAGCAGAAATACTGGGGACCCAAATACGTGGGTCCTACAACATCCTTGCAATGGCAGGTGGGATAAATGGAGGCTGCAGGGAACCCTGAGACCTGTTGTGTATCAGATGGATTTGAATCTCTAGTGAGCTGCAGAGTGCTCCTGGGTTTCATGACAGATGAAAACTGGGTCATATGGCTCTCGTAGGCAAACACAGCGGGCAAAGCTAGGGATTTGGCCTTGAGTATGACCCCATGTAGGTGCAGCTGGTGAGGGCTGCTTGGGGTACTTGTGACTAGTACATGTGACCAATGTGCTGTGGGCAGTGCAGCCTGAACTCTCTCAGAGGTGAATTTCTTCTTTCTGTGTTGTTGTACCTCTTGAAAATATTTTGACTCCAGAGAAAAGGACAATATAGTATCAATATGCCAAAACGTTTGTTCATACAGTGTGTCTCAGTGAAGCCATCTGGATTTGTCATGTAAATAAAAATTAAACACATGAGTAAGGATTTACACAACTGGGTGCTATAACAGGAAAATAACCTCTAATATATTTTGCCTATGAAATGACACACTAGTTTTCTGTTTCTAGCATTTCTAACTAATAAAAAAATCTTGTGTAATAAGATCTAAGAATTGGTGTGAGTTATGTAATTGTTCTTTTTGCTTTTTGATCTCTGAGTAAACTAGTAAAGTACTGTAGTCAGTAGATAGTTAGTTGAATTCTACAAGTAGATATTCACTTCATCACAAATATTCATCCTAGACACATAACCAAATTGATGCCTTTCTTAGTCTCTGAAGTTACACTGGCCCATAACAGGGATTCAGTTTATTTCTCCATGATACCGTCATTGCTTTGAGGGAAGGCTAAAAGGCAGTCACAAGAAATAAAGCAATATTGTCACTGTCCCATCCAAAACCACATTGATTTTGTCAGAGCCTCAGCTGAGACAGTCTGGAAAAGGAGAGGAATAATTTGATGAGATCCACTCACAAACACACTGTGGGAAACTATCTGGCTCCAAACAAGGGGAAATTTCCAACCAAGTAGTTAAAAGAAGTTGGGACAGGTAAGAAATGGAAAAAAGCAACTGAAAGCAGAAGACAAAACTGAACCCAAAGCTCCTTGAAAAACATGTTCCAAATGGAAAAAAAAAAAAAAAAAAAAGAAGTTTATTTCAGTGGGATAAGCAATTTCAACATTTCAAATAAAGAACAATGTTTACCCCTTTTACCAGCATTTGCGAGGAGATCAGCAACAGAAGTCTGGCCAGCAGCACTGGCATCTTAGAGTCCACTCGAGACACTGTAACGAACATTTTGTTCAAGTAAAGGTAATTTACATCTGTTTCCCTTTTTTTCTTGAACTGGAAAATTCTGCATTTTGTAATTTGCACTCGGGTTTGGGTGGCAATTCTTCAACCAAAGCTCATTCACCAGATTCTTACAGCAATTCAGAAGTCATTGATCAAACAGACAATTTACTGGTAGAAATGTGCCCACAATCCATAAAGAAGGGTCTGGTTGCACCAACTCCAGCTGGTGTAGGTGTCCTTCACCTTGATAGTTTTCTTAATTCCAAGGTATCTGGTGTTCTTGTTCTTGCAAAAAGGAAGAAAACTCTGGCTTGGAGAAGTCTAGAACAGTTCTTCCTGAGGAGTGATGTGTCAGGATGAGGTGGAGAGAACTCCTTGGTCAAGAGTTTAATAAGCCCTTTTAAAGAAGTGCAGAGCTCTGATAAAGGCAATGTAGAAATGCATGGTAGGTTGGTATCCCATCTGGAAGCAGAGATAACGTAACTGTCCCTCTCCTCAGCTCCCCCTGGTTTCTAGTAATGTGCTGCCAATCCTACTCTTACACCACTGCAAAGTGGCACTGTGTTGACCTGTTTACATTTGGCACACTCAGAATGAGTGTGTAAATATAGATTCTACACTGTGACTAATTCCTCTCTAGGAGCTTCTTTCCAGTCACCCTTCCCAATAAAGGGCAGTGAGCTACTCACCTGTGAAGACCCATGGCCTCTGACAACTCTTCAGCATGGAAAAAAAAGAGCCTAAAGGAGGTGTCAGGGCCTCAATCTGACTACAGAGAAGTGAAGTCCATTTCCCACTGCCTGCTAGTGATAGGCTGGGTGAGGGGAGCACTTGTAGTCATGGTATGATTCCCTGGAAAAGAGATGTCTGTGCAGCTGCTTGCATTCTGTGGACAGAGAGCATTTGCTGAATATTGCTGAAATCAAGTGAGAGATAACATAAAGGTGTCATATTGGGTTGCTTTCAAAGCGATCTGTAACACTGAACCAGCTGATGCTGCTGACAATTTCTGGAGCCACTGGTAATACGACATGATGACATGAAGGATGATACAAAGCGATAAATGCAGCCTATCTACTTCTTCTTTAAATTGCTCTGTCATCTTGCGCTGTATTTCAACTCCTAAAAGTGAGTCCAGGGAAGAGGTTGTGAATTTATTCAGAGGCATCTTCTCTTCTATTCATGTAGAGATAAAAAGGAGCTAAACTGTGACAGGCACCAGCAGGAACTTGACAATCAGGATAAACAACCCAGCTAGAATGTCAGAGTCACTATCAATTCAGCTGCATATAATCCAGTTGCAGATTGTGTCCCTATTTTTCCTTCCTGGCATTTTAGCATATGTTGTAGTATAAAGTGAATGAGGAAGAAATCCCCCTGGATTTACCTTTTCAGATGCTTCAGAAGCAACATAATGTACTAATTATCGGATGGCAATAAATTAAATGTCCATAAGACGGCAGCAGAGGATTTGTAATGGTACTTAAATTTGCATTGATCAGGTGAAAATCAAATTCCTCCATTCCAGCAGTAAATTTGTAATCTGATTTGTGCACTCAGATCTCCCAAAGGCCGTGATGACTTCAGCCCACACGGAGATCTGGTGACACAGAGCAGATGACATGATCAAGGCCTTTGCGTGCAACTTCCCAAAAAAAAAATATTTACTGAAGGCAAGAGAAAAGCACAAAACTAACAGAAAGATGCAAATATAGACAGGAGGCTTGATTTTCTTCTTTAGCAAACAAAACCATACAACAACAAACCCCCTAACTTGTTAGTACAGCAAATATTAGTATTTCACTGATTTCTCTAGTATTTTTCCCAGCAAAATTTTCACTGCTTTCAGTGAGTGCTTTGTTCATTTTCACTAGATGGTGTTCAGAGGAAAATTTTGCTGTGAGCTGTAAAGCCCTATCAGTTTATGCCAATAGAGAAACCAGTCTCGGGTGTTTGACCACAATGAGCAGAGGTAAGTGTTTATTAACTGTTTTCCCCTTGGCCAAGATCAGCACAGGCGGTACAAGTCATAGCAGCTTGCCAAACAAGAGATGCTCACATTCACACCAGCAGCCGTCTCTGTGGACTTATCCCATGTCTTTACTTCAGAGCAAGGTCTTTCAGAGAAATTCTGAACTTGGTGGGTGATGACCTGGGAAAAGCCTGGTCCTCCTCTCCCTCACTCTCATGGTGTACTGGGATTATGACCTGAATTTCAGTGTAGTCAGTTCCAGTTCACGTTGGGGCACAGGAGTGGAGAAGGAAGGCTTGTGCACCTGGATCCTGCTCTTCAGGGTTCAGAGAACAGGCTTTATCTTATAGGCATCCCTAACCGCAGATAAAGGTTCTACAGAAGAACAGAGAGAAGCAGCACACCAACCTGCTTTACATAAGCAGTATTTATTGCAGTCAGCAGCTGAGGATGGCTGCACCAGTTTATACACAAACAGAGAGATCAGGTCTTTCTCAGTATCCCGAGGGTCAGCAGTCCCTGACCTTGGAGATGAGATCTGCCATCTACCTCTCAGGGAAGGAAAGCTGACAGAGCACACAAGGGGAGGCTGTGCAGAAAGTTTCAAAGGTATNGGAACTTGACAATCAGGATAAACAACCCAGCTAGAATGTCAGAGTCACTATCAATTCAGCTGCATATAATCCAGTTGCAGATTGTGTCCCTATTTTTCCTTCCTGGCATTTTAGCATATGTTGTAGTATAAAGTGAATGAGGAAGAAATCCCCCTGGATTTACCTTTTCAGATGCTTCAGAAGCAACATAATGTACTAATTATCGGATGGCAATAAATTAAATGTCCATAAGACGGCAGCAGAGGATTTGTAATGGTACTTAAATTTGCATTGATCAGGTGAAAATCAAATTCCTCCATTCCAGCAGTAAATTTGTAATCTGATTTGTGCACTCAGATCTCCCAAAGGCCGTGATGACTTCAGCCCACACGGAGATCTGGTGACACAGAGCAGATGACATGATCAAGGCCTTTGCGTGCAACTTCCCAAAAAAAAAATATTTACTGAAGGCAAGAGAAAAGCACAAAACTAACAGAAAGATGCAAATATAGACAGGAGGCTTGATTTTCTTCTTTAGCAAACAAAACCATACAACAACAAACCCCCTAACTTGTTAGTACAGCAAATATTAGTATTTCACTGATTTCTCTAGTATTTTTCCCAGCAAAATTTTCACTGCTTTCAGTGAGTGCTTTGTTCATTTTCACTAGATGGTGTTCAGAGGAAAATTTTGCTGTGAGCTGTAAAGCCCTATCAGTTTATGCCAATAGAGAAACCAGTCTCGGGTGTTTGACCACAATGAGCAGAGGTAAGTGTTTATTAACTGTTTTCCCCTTGGCCAAGATCAGCACAGGCGGTACAAGTCATAGCAGCTTGCCAAACAAGAGATGCTCACATTCACACCAGCAGCCGTCTCTGTGGACTTATCCCATGTCTTTACTTCAGAGCAAGGTCTTTCAGAGAAATTCTGAACTTGGTGGGTGATGACCTGGGAAAAGCCTGGTCCTCCTCTCCCTCACTCTCATGGTGTACTGGGATTATGACCTGAATTTCAGTGTAGTCAGTTCCAGTTCACGTTGGGGCACAGGAGTGGAGAAGGAAGGCTTGTGCACCTGGATCCTGCTCTTCAGGGTTCAGAGAACAGGCTTTATCTTATAGGCATCCCTAACCGCAGATAAAGGTTCTACAGAGGAACAGAGAGAAGCAGCACACCAACCTGCTTTACATAAGCAGTATTTATTGCAGTCAGCAGCTGAGGATGGCTGCACCAGTTTATACACAAACAGAGAGATCAGGTCTTTCTCAGTATCCCGAGGGTCAGCAGTCCCTGACCTTGGAGATGAGATCTGCCATCTACCTCTCAGGGAAGGAAAGCTGACAGAGCACACAAGGGGAGGCTGTGCAGAAAGTTTCAAAGGTATAATATTATTATACAAAGGGACAGAATTAAGTAGTGCAGAGGGAAGAGGATATATATATAAGTACACACATATTTATATATCTATTTATGTATGAGACAGACACAAGCTGCCTTGAATAAACCAAATACTGACTCAGCTTCAATTAATCCATTTATTTTTGTTTATTTCATGAAGTTTATTGCTGTTTGTTTGTTTGCTTCTTTGGGAGCTGTTTAGGCAATTTTAGTTTTAAGCATAAATGCTAAAGCATCAAAGAGGAACAGATATATTTTTTTGTTCTGCTTGGGTATATTCAGTTTTATCAGAAACTAATCATAAGAAAAATAACGAGAGATTTACAATTTACAGTCACTGAATGCAGCATACAAAAGGAAGGGCTCATCGAAAAGGACTCCCAAACACACCTTTGGGGATTTTTCTGGTTTTGTTATACGGGCAAGTTTTGTGACAGCATAATCAGAAGATTGTACCAGAAACTGATTTCTGACTATGCAAAAGTGTTTCCACACTTCTATCCTTGTACAATGATCCTGCATTGGCACATATTCAGGGTGACTATTCTAACTGAAAATACTGAACATTCCTAGTCGTTGTACCAGGAGGCAGCCATTCCCCCTTCTTCCCAGTGAGTATCCCAGGATCAGATCTGTCACACTTAACACATTTAGTGACATTCTCCTTCTATAATCCTCATGCATTTTGCAGAAGACGACAAAAAGTCTTGTTATATTTCTAAGATATACATTGATTTTCTTGTGGGGAATCACAATTTTTTCACCTATTGTGTCCTGGGGATTCAAATGGAAAGATGTAAGACATTGAGTCTTCTCAATCATTTCTGATGAAGCTCAAAATACCACAAAAGAGAAGTGAAGAGAAACTTTTTTGATGAAAGCAATAAAGCTGATGCAAGCCCAACAAATAGGATAATTATTGCTTTGGTGTTCCAGCTGGTTAGGGAGACAAGTGAAGAAGGCCCCAGTATAGATGTTTTTCTTGCCTCCTTCCCACCCACAACCTTCTTTCTCCTGAGGGGGTTCAGAGTCATCCCAAGCCAAATGAACGAAGTGACCATCCCATCCTTAGTATCTCCCAAAGTAACGGTTGTAGGCCATGGAAAATCCTATTTGGTCAGAGAGATAGTCACAGGGGGGGTAGTTTTCACAGCGCTCATGCATCTGCTCCATTGGGCTTTTGTAATATTCAAAGTACCTGGAGTGGACAAAGAGAGAGATGCCATTCTGCAGATTCCGTCGGTGCAGTTGGAGAGGGTTCACACCCCTGACACTGACATGATAAGAGTGATTCCCCAGGGTGCCCCAACGGGAGACTTCTCATGGCGAGTTAAACATCTTTTTAAATGGGATTAAACTACTTGAACAATGCTGGAAAAAATTGGAACTGAACACAATTTAAAGCAATTGCTCTTAGGGTTTTATCAGCAAAGGAGACCACAGAAGCAGTTAGGATGGTTTTTCTGTCCCCAACCCCCATTCCCTACCTGACCAGGAATCTTGTTATTGTTGTTATTATTTACTTTATTATGTATTTATTTTATTATTTCCTGCTTACTTTTATTTGCACTCATCTTCTGCTCACTTTCCCACTAGCCACTATTTTCCTTTAGCTTAAGCAGTTTCCTCTCATCATCCTCGCTTCTGTTGCAGACAGCAACACTATCCCCAATCAGCTTTTGTTTTTCCAAGCTAAGCAAGCTGAAATCTTTTGGTCTCAACTATACACTCTGGATGCCCTTCTCAGCTTCTCTTCTAGGTTTGGTAAAGCTTTCCTGAAGACTGTACACACCACTACAGGAGTCCCACCAAAATTTCATGTATTTTTCCTTTATTTCGGTATTGGAAATACTCTGCAGCACCCTTGAATTCCATTTTTTCCATCCATATTTCCAGACTAACCTTACCTTATGATCAAATAATACACTGGGAGGTCTCTGTACTTCAGTCCTTCCTGATAAATACTTATAGCAGAATCTACTTTTACAATGGCCCACCTATAAATTGGTAGTCAGTACAGACAGTACAGTTGCTGCTACTGAATTTTATCTTGGTTTTAATCACTGCAGGGGATTAAACATCAGCCAGTCCCTCTGCTACAATACTCTGATCCTCTGCTCTACAGATGGGGCCTCCCAATCTTTATTGTCTATAAACGTTATCTTTCCAGTCCAAAGACAGATTGAATAAAAATGCTTTTTGCACAGGCCTACATGAAACAGTGGCTTAGCAACCTCTTCCAGGAAATATGTGAAGAACATTCTTGTATTACTTCAAATTTCTCCAAATGTTTATAGCTAGGATTTCTCCAAATCTTTGTGCCTAGGATTTCTGCACAAATAGATGTAGGATCTATAGCTTCAGAAAGAACAAACAATCTGATCTAGTCTCATCCCTTCTACAGAGCTGTGCTTCCTTTGTGGGGAGCCAGAGGCAGTAACCGAGGCTCTGTAATGCTTGTCATCCTGGAAATTGGCTCTGACAACCCTGTAGGTTAGAGCAGCTCCTAACTGGTATCCTGCTGTCCCCATGGCTACCCAAACAGCTAGTACTGTCTTCCTGGGAGGAATAACAGAATCCAGCTATGAGTTCTCAAAAGGTTGTTTATGAAAAAATAACTATTTATCTGTCAATTAACATCTCCAATGTCTTTGCTTCTACACAGGAAGGTAATAACATAAACATGCAAAAAATTAATGCTTTGTCAGGTCCCATTACCCTCCAACCCCCTCTTCAGAACAGGTCGAGAGTCGAGCTCTCAGCCTAACTCCTGAGTTGTTACCGTTCATACAGACTGGATCTCTTCTGCCTCTTCACAAAGGCATTGGCATCTTCCTTTCTCATCTTGATGCCTACCAAGAGAGAATTGAGCAGGTTAGAGATGCAGGCTCATGGTCTCCACAAAACAGAGATCAGTCTAACCTCTGAAAATAGACAGTCTACTCTCTTCACAAGCAGATGACTGCTACAGCCAATCCTAGTTGCTTGTCCGTGTCTCCCCACTCCACTGTCCACTCAAAGCCCAACAGCTGGGCTCCCTCCTCACTCCAATGATTCTATGATTTGCATGGAGCAAGGGCCTTTTCTGTCATAAGCCCCATCCCCTTATCACATAGCATCACATAAGTCCATAGCAAATGTGCAGAAGGCAAAGTGATGACAGCATAAAATACAAATAAGAAGAAAATGAAGGGGAATGGCACCTTCTCCACCTAGCCTGGATAACTTCAGAGTCTTGGCTTCCTTTCTATATTTTGACTCAGACTGAGAGAGATGTGAGATCCCAGCCACCATGCCTTAGAACACCTCCAATGAGCCATAAGCAACAGGCAGCACACAGAAATACCAATGCTCACATGTGCAGAGATGAAAGGTATAAAAGGGTATAAAATAATGACAGTAAACACCACCCAGGGAGAAATATCCCCAAGAGGTCCAAAGATCTTGGTGTTCAGGCACCTAGAGAACATTAGAGGTCTTTCTGACATGACAACATTGGCTCCTAGTCTCCACTAACACAATATGTAAGCACAGTTGCTTGTTTGCTCCCTTGGATTTGAGGTTGTGCAAACACCCAGGTGCTGCAGAGCACCCCACAAACAGCAGGTAGAGCCCCTTTGTCCCCCAGCCAGGGCTCAGCACAGCACAGCCTCACTTCGTGGGATGGACCCACACCAGGAGAGGTGTGCACGGATGGCAACACACCAGCAACACAGGCAGCTGCACTCCAATACATGTTTTAGCAGAGAAATTGGCAAATTGTCACTGCCTCTGGGGCAACACAGTTTCTAAAACCTCTGCCTGTGGGGAGATGGTGGGGTTTATGCCCTTCCCTCATCACTGTGGGGTGTTTGATCATGTTTCTGGTGGCCCCAATCTAGAGCAAGCTGGGGTTTAGCTGTATGGCTGGATCAAAATACCAGCCATACAGAAACTGCCAGTTAATGAGCTGTCAGAAACACAGCTGAACACCCTTTGCATTTTTTTTTCTCTTTCCCAATCTGTGTTTGTATTGGCTTACTGGAGAAATACCAGCTTTCATGCTCCCAGCAGCAATATTATGCTTTGAGGTGTGAGAAAGGAGAGACAGAGAAGAACGAGGAGGATTTTCCATACAAATCTCTTCCAGGATCAGCTTGCTGCAAAAGCTGTGGACATCCCAAGGTGTGCAAATCCCTATGTCCTGGGTGACCTGAGAGAGGAGGGACTGCAGCCCTCAGGAGCAGCCAAGGAAGGCACTTGCTTTCAGGCTGTCCAGGTTGAGAGATTTGTCAGGGATGTCACAGCCTGTTGCTGTGCAGCACCAGAACTTTCTGCTCTGTGATCCTGCACACCAGACTGGCTGCTCAGCAGACCTGAAACACCAGTGCCCGGAGGGCCTGGGGCAGGTTCTGCTCTCTGGGAACACAGCAGTCTGGATAGGTCTCCAGGTCTCTGCAGCAAGCTCAGAGAAGCAGGAAGATAGCTGTATTGCTCCACTCACATCACCCTGTTTCACAGAGGGAAGATGCACCCAGCTGCTAACAACCTGCAGGACTCGTGTCTTGCCTGGGGGCTGCTAAGGGGTTGTCAAGATACAGGCTATGGCACTAGCACACCTGGAGTGATGTTAGGCTGCAGGTGCAGGGAGGCTGACCTCCCTCCTGTCACCTGCCCCCATAGCTGTGAAAGGCAGCTCCTCTGCTACAGGTGCTTCTCCACCTCAGGCTGAACTGCTGAGGGAGTAAAGGGAGCAGCTAGAGGGACTCAGCATGGTTCGTGTTCGCCCCTTGAACCTGTCAAAGGGGAGAAAGGAGGAAGATGCAGGAGAATGGAGCTGAGCATCAGTCACAGCAATATACTCACCGGCAGCACTGAGAGATGCTGAAGGGTCTTTGGGGTCTGCAAGAAAAACAGGAAGGAGTTTGCCTTGTGAATCCTCCTCCTTTGCTCCACTCTGTACCTGAAGCCCTCTGCCTGCTGTCTGGGTTGAGCTCCCCCAGCTTTCCCAGGAGATCTGTTCCTCCCAAAAAGGTTTTTATTAATACCCACCATTTAGAGATAAACTTTTCCACCACAGCAAAATTCACCCATTATGCCTGGATTTGTTTAATTTCAACTTCCTCTAAGCCAGACTAAATAACACAATAAATATATAACCACTGTGGAAGCTGGAAGAAGACCTTTCTCCTTCTCCTTCCCCACCCTTGCTAAGGTCAGGGACAGCTAGACCTAGGGAACCATTTGTGCAAAACCCCAAATTTGGACAGAACCATAAGACAGCTGAGCATAGAATCACAGAATCGTAGAATGGCCCAGGTTGAAAAGGACCTTAAAGATCATCTAGTTTCAACCCCCCTGCTGTGGGCAGGGTTGCCAGCCACTAGAGCAGGCTGCCCAGGGCCACATCCAGACTGGCCTTGAAATCTTGATAGGGCATCTCCTCTATCTTCAGAAATAGAGGTTTCCTTAACTTCATCAACTATAGAGCTGCCACTACATTAGTATTTCTTCATCATTAAGCCACCTGCAAGTGTGATGTGCCCT
This sequence comes from Syrrhaptes paradoxus, assembly GCA_013400615.1. NCBI lineage: Eukaryota > Metazoa > Chordata > Aves > Pterocliformes > Pteroclidae > Syrrhaptes > Syrrhaptes paradoxus. The sequence goes on along the minus strand of VZTO01014430.1, from coordinate 1,539 downwards.
TATTTCAATGAGACAACTCACTTTTTTTGTAGATCACCAGTAGGAGGCTTTTTTCCTCCAGCAATTCTCCACATCCCACATTTCCCTGCAGGTGAAGGCTTGACTCAGTGCCTGTCTCTGTGATCCTACAGCACTCCAGGGCTGGCAGGCACAAAATCCCTCTCCCTGTGGTCAACACAAATCTGCCTGCAGTGCAACCCTCTTACTCAAAAGTGAGCATCCAGCAATACCTTTGCCAGTTCACCTAAATGCTAAACTGGTTTAACACTTGAATATATTAAAGTGTTCGAATTCTCTGCTGCAATTCAATGGTGCAACTGGGAGTATGTTGACCAGTAAGAGGTGAAGCTCTCTATCTCCAAGCCCTCTCCTATCCATGACTGTCTCTCAGGCAGAGATCTGAAGTTGTGCAATGGCTGGTGGTGCACCTCCTCCCCCCGCAGCTGTGCATCTCTCCCAGACTGACAGGAGGCTGACTGCAAGCTGCAGGGTTGAGCAGCACTCCTGAGAGCCTTCCCAGGAAGACGTCCCCTTACCTTTCTCACAACAGCAGTGCACTGCCAGGGCCAGAGTCACAATCAGCAGTGCCAGCAGACTCCTCATGTCTTCTTTGGCTGCGCTGGTCTCCCTAACCTCAGAGCTTTCCTGGAGGTTACTGAGGTTCTCCAGGACTTGCTTTTGGGCAGAAGTTTATATCCTGTGATCAGCTGGAGAGATCAGGGCTCTGGCTCATGTTCCTGTGTCTGAGGTCCAAAACAAAGCCTGTCCTTTGGACCAGGAGATGTCAGGTCCTGGCAGTCATTTTGACATCCTTGTGGCGTTTCCAGAAGATTTTATCTGGTGTTTTGAATGGGACTGCTGGAGAAAAAACAACTGTATAAAAAAAAATCAGTTTTATTATAAACATTAAAGTCATTCAGCTTCTTGCTGGAAAGCCAGGGAAGAAACCAGCAGACCCAGAAGTAGAGCAGCTCTTTCCATGTGATGGGGCTCTCTCATGTGGAAAATCAAATGAGACTGAACTCAATGGTGACTCTTTTCCCCCACTCCACCCTGACCCATTTCCCTGAAGGTAAAGACATCCATTAAACAGATTGCGTAGAGCAAACACACTGTAGAATTTTGTTTCAGACATTTTCAACAAACCACTTCAGAGAGATGAGATTTTTATACTGGTGGGATCTTTGGTAGTTTAAGGGAGGGTCTTTGTTTTTTTTCTTCCTGGAAATCTTCCTAGTATGGAGGCTACTAGTTTGGCTTCTCTTGTCTAAAAATAAAATAAACCTTGAAACTCCAAAAGTGTTTTATTCTTCAGGACTTGAGTAGCTGTGGTTGCTTGGTATGTCAAGAGCCCTTCGTGGGCTCTTCTACAGCCTGTCTACCAATAACCCCATACTCCCCAAACCTACCAGCCATGTTCCAAACACAGCACACGGATCACATTTTCCTCCACCTCCCATCCAATCTTGCTCAGCCCCACATACCAGGGAGACACCCACAGATTACAGAATTAAAGCCTAAATCACAGAATCACAGAAT
>VZTO01014429.1:0-10256 GCA_013400615.1 Syrrhaptes paradoxus | reverse complement strand
ATGGGGAGGGGTCCCGCAGGGATGGGGAGCAGGAGGCGTGGGGCAGAGCCGGTGCCCCGGTCCCACCTGGCGTCGATCCAGAGGATGCGCTTCTCCAGGTAGTCGACGGTGAGCCCGTTGGGCCAGCCCCCCGAGCCCGTCTCCTTGTGGATGGTGCGCCGGCCCGCGCCGCTCATGGAAGCGGCCTCGATGCGTGGCAGGCTGGCGTCCCAGTCCGTCCAGAACAGGATCCTGCGGGGACAGCGAGCGGGGACGGTCACCTCGGGGATGCGGGGACGCCAAGCTCTGCCTCCCGCACCGGCAGCGGGGTGCGTGCCCCGGCAGGAGCCCAGGACCCGGCCCCCCCGCCAGACCCCAAAGGTGCCACCGTGTCCCAGTGACCGACACCCGCCCCCGCCTCACCCGTAGCGGGGGTCCAGGGCGATGGCGCGGGGGTGCTCGATGTCCCCAGCCAGCAGCGTGGTGCGCATGGTGCCGTCCAGCTTGGCCACCTCGATCTGGTCCAGGTTGCTCTCCACCCAGTAGATGTTGCCCGCGATCCAGTCCACCGCCAGCCCCTCGGGGGTGGCCAGCCCGTACTGGATCACCACCTCGAAGCTGGTCAGAGCTGGGGGGCACAGCACCGGGGGGGGGGTCAGGCTGGTGCATCCTCTGCCCGGTCCTCAACACCTCCACCCGCCTGACGGGGACGGCTGCCGGCGGGAGCTCGTTCCCCAAACCCCGAAGGGCTCAGCCCCACGCCCGCGGTCCCCTGTGGGTGTCCCCCCCCCATGGTTCTGCAGCATGGGTGGGGAGGGGGCCCAGCTCTGTGCTCCCAGCTGCTGGGAACGCTAATTAACTCCTCTGTAACGAGCGACTTTGCAGCGCAGAACGGGGTCACTCCGGCGGGTGTCAAGGAGTCGCCGCCGCTCCCCATCCCAAAGCCCCCCCCAGCTCGCTCGGTGCCCCCCGGGCTGCGCACCCCCGTTCTCCAGCAGCTTTCCCCGGTAGATCTTGTCCTCCACCACGTCGGTCCAGTACAGCGAGCTCTGGTTGAGGTGGAAATCCAGCGCGATGGTGTTGCGCAGCCCCGGCACCAGGACGCTGTAGTCGCCGCGGTGCAGGTCGATGCGGCGGATCTCGTGGCGGTTGGAGAAGATGATGAACGGCTTGAAGGGGTCTGGGGAGAGCGAGGCAGGCTCAGACACAGGGTGGGGACACGGCGGGTGACCGGCAGGGGCTGCGTGCGACCAGCGGTCCCCAATCCTGGGGGTGGAAAGTGTCCCTGGCCCCCGCCCCAGCCGCGGGACCACCCACCCCCCTGCTCACGCCGGGGGACAGCGAGGGGTCCGCCGTCAGCCAGGACATCCCCCCAGACCCCGCCGTGCCCGTCAGCACCGTCCTCAGCTCCGCTGTCCCCGGGAGCAGGGGGACGTCCCCGCCGCAGGCAGCCGGGGCACCGCCGGGCCCCCAAACCCCCTGCATGCACCCCCCGCACGCACCCCCCGCACGCACCCAGGCTGCGGCAGCTCTCGCCGTCGGGCTCCAGCATCCAGCCCTCGTAGCAGGAGCACTTGACGTTGTACTTGTCCTGCTCGCACTTCTGGCTGCACTTGAGGTGCTTGGCGCAGTAGCTCTGGATCTGGCAGGTCCTGTTGTCCCCCCCCAGCTCCATCCCCAGGGGACAGGAGCAGACGATGCCCTCGCCGGGGGCCACCGTGCAGTTGTGGCTGCAGCCGCCGTTGTTCAGCGAGCACTGGTCTGCGGGGAGGGGACGCGGCCGTCAGGTCCCCGTCCCGCTCCCGGCCGGGGGACAACCCCGCGCCCCCGCCCCGCTCACCGCAGAGCTCGCCCTCGTCGGAGCCGTCGCCGCAGTCGTCGGAGCCGTCGCAGAGCTTCTCGGGGGGCAGGCAGATGGAGGTGTTGTTGGCGCAGGTGTGGGAGGGGGGTTTGCACACCAGCGACTCGCAGTTCTCCTCGTCCGAGTTGTCCTCGCAGTCGCTGTCCCCGTCGCACACCCACGCCTTGCTGATGCAGCGGGCTGGGGGGCACGGGGGGGGGTCAGACGGCATTTCAGGCACCGCAGGTCCCCCCACCTCCCCCCCGCCCCGTCCCAGGTGGGTCCCCGTCCCTCCCCACGGCTGGAGGGGGCAGGGGGCCGCGGTTCCCCCCTCCCCTGCTCTCACCCGAGTCCTTGCAGCCGAATTTGACGTTGGGGTCGCACACGTGGGTCACCCCCTCGCAGTTCTTCTCGTCGCTGGAGTCCATGCAGTCGGTGTCACCGTCGCAGCGCCAGCGCATGGGGATGCAGAGCCCGTCCAGCCGGCACTGGAACTCGTCCGTGTGGCAGCCCCCGGGCGGGCGCGTGGCTGGAGGGGGGGACACGCACCCAGTCACCACCCTCGCCCCGAGGAGCTGGGAACCGGGGGGGGGGGCTCAGGGGGGGGCTCAGGGGGTGGGAGGGGGCCGCACACAGCCCGGCAGGGAACAGCCTGGGGGCACCCAGAGGTGCAGGGGGGGGAATCCGGATGCCCTGGGCGGGCAGGGGGCTGCAGGATGCCCTGGGAGGGGGGGGTGGCTCTGCTCCAGGGGTCTTTGGCCATTGCCTGCTGGCACCCTCCCGGGACAGGAGCCGGGACCCCGGTGAGGATGTCACCCAGCAGCCGCGGGGGCTCACCCTGGTTGGTGCAGTTGGCGTGGGTCTCGTCGCTGTAGTCGCCGCAGTCGTTGTCCCCGTCGCAGGTCCAGTGCACGGGGATGCAGCGCCCGCTGTTGCACTTGAACTGGTTGCTGGAGCAGGAGTGGCTGCAGCCCGCCTCGTCGCTGTTGTCCCCGCAGTCGTTGTCTGCGGAGGGGAGGCAGCGGGACGGGGCTCAGACGGTGCCCGGCCAGCCGGGGGGGGGCTGGCAGAGGCACAGCAGGAAGGAAGGAGGCAGAGACACCCCCACAGCAGCGGGGGGGAAGCGGGGTACAAGAGGGGTCGGACGGACCGTGCGGCAGACAGGACGCGGGGCGACAGGCGGCCCCTCGGCACCGGGACCCCGCGGGAGAGGCCGGGCTGAACGGAGACCCCCGGCCCCCCCATCACCCCCCCACGCTCGCCGGGCGCGGGCACAGAGAAAACGAAACACAGAAACTGCATAGATCAGCCATGGACCTGGGGACGGGCGCCCAGCGCCACGGGGCTGTGCCGCTCCGACGGGGAGCGCAGCTGGGGGACGACGCGCTCCCTCCGGGGCACGTCCATGGGAGAGGGGCTGGAACGGCCAATTGGGGGGGGTCAGCTTGCCTGGAGGAGCCCCCGCCACCTGCTGACGGGTGGGGGGCTGTAGCCTGACGGTGCTGTGACACTGGCAATGCGGCCCCTCCGCCGGCCGGTGACACCGGCGCTGGGCACGGGGCTGGATGGGACCTGCACAGGGCTCCCCTCCGCTGTGGACCCCCCCCAGAGCTCGGTAAAGGGTCTGTGCCCCCCCCGTGCCACCGTCTGCCCCCAGACAGGGGAGCTCAGGACGGGGACAGGGACACAGTGTGGCTCCTGCAGCTGCAGACCCCCCCCCGCTTTTCTAGGCTCCCCCCAACAGCTCTGATGGGCGAGCGGGGGGGGCGGCTGCTTGGCTCCGCAGCTCCTGCACATCCCTCCTGTGGCTGGAGGTGGGGGGCACTGCTGGAGGTGGGGGGCATTGCTGGAGGTGGGGGGCACTGATAGAGTGGGGGGGCACTGCCGGAGGTGGGGGGCACTGCTGGAGGTGGGGGGCACTGCCGGAGGTGAGGGGGCACTGATAGAGTGGGGGGGCATTGCTGGAGGTGGGGGGCACTGACGAAGGTGGGGGACACTGCTGGAAGCGGGGGACACTACTGGAGGTGGGGGACATTGCTGGGGGGGGGCGCATTGCCAGTGTCTGGAGCAGAGCCCCTGGGGCTCGCAGCACTCTGGGGGGGCAGGTTTGGGGGCTGCGGGGCCAGGTGGGGGTCTGGCGCATGGTGATCTATGCACTAACCGGTAGGCTTTGGACAGTTCTTTTCGTCAGAGCCATCCCCACAATCTTTTTCTGAAACACAGAACCAACCAGACAGGAGAGTGGGCACGGTGACACAGACAGCGCAGCCACGGGACGGGACAGGGACACACACACACATGACATGGGACAGGGACACACCCACCCCGCGGAGACACGGGACAGGGACACACACACAGCAGTGACACGGGACAGGACAGGGACACACACACACGGGACAGGGACACACACACACATGACATGGGACAGGGACACACACACAGCGGTGACACGGGACGGGACAGGGACACACACGCACAGCGGTGACATGGGACAGGAACACACACACATGGCACAGGACAGGGACACACACACACAGCGGNGGGACACACACACATGGCACAGGACAGGGACACAACGGTGACACGGGACAGGGACACAACGGTGACACGGGACAGGGACACACACACGGGACACGCAGAGGGAGCAGCACGACACCACGCTGATGCTGGGACACCGACAGCGACACAGAGGGACCCAGAGCTGCGCCGGCACGCCGCGTGCCCGGGAGGTGAGAGCAGAGGCAGCGGAGGGTTGGGGGGTCCTGGGGGTCCTGGGGGAGCCGGGGCAGTGGGCTGGGAGCCCCCCAGGGCCACTCGCTCAGACAGACCCTGGGGACAGATCTGCACCCGCAGCCCCCCCCAGCTGCGGCTCTGAACCTGCCTCGCCTGCTCTGTAGTCGCTAATTAAACCTAACGATGCGGAGCCGCGGGAAGGCTGAAATAAACCCGCGGGGATGGAAAAAGCAGCCTTGGGACAAACCCTCTCCCGCAGGCCTGGCCCTGGAAACAACCCTGAGCCCCAGGGCTGCCGGGAACCTGCCCTCCCCGGGGCTACGGGACCGGGTCCAGCCCCGCAGGCTGCTCCCCGCCCGGCTCAGGCGCTGGGGCAGAGATCCGGCCACCCCGCAAGGGACACCGAGGGCTGCCGCAAGGGTCCCCGCCGCGCTGCTCTGCAACACGCGTCCCCACGGGCAGCCCGGGAGAGCGCGGGTCCGGGTGCCGCAGGATGCGCCCGCAGCTCCGGCCAATGCCCCCGGCCCCGGGCTCTGCTGCTCCGCTCAGGGCTGGGACGCGGCAGGACGGGGCCTCCGCCAGGCTGGCAGCTCTGCGCTGACCTCGCCGTCCCTGGCTGTGTCCCCGGCAGCGGCGGGGCCGCGGTCCTTACCGTTGTCGCAGCGCCAGTTGATGTTGATGCAGCGGCCGTTGTTGCAGGTGAACTGCGTCAAGGGGAAGCAGGTCGGGTAGGCTGCGGGGGGGCAGAGGCACGGTCAGCATGGGGGGGACACCGCGTGCCCCCGCCCTGCGGCGGGGTGAGGAGCAGCCCAGTGCTCCCAGTGCTCCCCGTCCCAGCTCACCGCAGGAGGCGGACTCGTCGGAGCGGTCCCCGCAGTCATCGTCCAGGTCACACGTCCAGGAGATGGGGATGCAGCGCCCGCTGGCACACGAGAACTGGTTGGGGGAGCAGGTCCGAGCTGGCCGGGGGACAGAGGCAGAGCGTTAGGAGCGAGGCACGGCCGGACCAGCTCTCCCTCTGCCCCCCGAGGACGAGGCTCCTCACCCGAGCAGGTGGAGTTGGACTCGTCCTCGTTGTTCCCGCAGTCGTTGTCCCCGTCGCAGAGCCAGCGGTTGGGGATGCAGCGGTTGTTCTTGCACTTGAAGCGGTCGGAGGGGCAGGTGTGCTGGTCTGTGGGGGAGACACGGGCTCAGGACCCACCTCCTCCATCCCACCCCCCCTTCCTCCTCCTCCTCCATCCCACCTTCTTCCTCCTCCTCCATCCCACCTCCTTCCCCTTCCTCCTCCATCCCACCCCCTTCTTCCTCCTTCTCCTCCTCCTCCTCCTCCTCCTCCTCCTCCATCCCACCCCCTTCCTCCTCCTCCACACCTGGTGGAGAGAAAAACCGAGAGAGAGAAGGGCCAGGAGCCTCGGACAAACTGGGGACCCAGGATGCTAATCACCACTTCCCCCCTCAACCGCTTGAGCCCCCTCCCCTCCGAGAGCTGGGGAGGGGACGTGGGGGTCCTGGCTGCCCTGACCCCACCCCAGCCACCGGCTCCCCATCTCGGGGATGCTGCACCCAGGTCCTGCCGCCCCGGAAGCGCGCACACCGCTGTCCCGCCGCGCAGGAGGGGTACGCACGGCAGAGCTCGGGCGCCTCGTCGCTGTTGTCCAGGCAGTCGTTGTCCCCGTCGCACTTCCAGCGCTCCTGGATGCAGCGGTTGTTCTTGCAGGCGAACTCCCCGGGCTGGCACTGCGGCGGCGGGATGTAGGACGGGTTGGCTGCAAGGTCAGAGCGAAGGGAGTGTTGGGACCAAGGGACCGAGTGCAGGGCGGCCCCAGCCCCCCGCCGGCCCCCCACCCCAGGAGCCATCGCCGCCCGTGTGCCAGAGTGGAGCCGCGGACCCCGCATCCCCCCCACCCCGGGGGTCCCCAGCACCTACCCTGGCAGGTGACGGTGTCCGGTCCCAGGAGCTGGTCCTCGGCGCAGGCGCACTGACGGCCCCGGGGGGTGGCCAGGCACAAGGTGCTGCAGCCCCCGTTGTTCACGCGGCATTTGTTGGAGCCCACTGCGGAGGGACGGGGGGGACGGGGGACGTGAGCACCCAGGGACCCCCTGACCCACGGGGGCTGCCAGGTGCCCCCCACCCCGGGACTCCCTCAACAAGCCCCAGAGCTGGACCCAGCCGCAGCCCCGTTCACCCGGCACGGCCGTGGGGACACCGAGCCCGGATGCACCAGCCAGGAAGCCCGGCAGGGACGGAGGGGAAACTGGGGCAGGGGATGGGAGACAGGGCGCGTGGACGGACGGACGGACAGGGGTACGGCCAAAACAAAGCAAAGAGAGGCGGGGGGCTGCGCAGGGGGGCAGTTCCTCAGCCCCCAGCCCCATCCCTCTGCCAGCCCCGGTCCCCCGCACGCAGCAGGTCCCCGTGGCCCCGGCACCTTGCTGCTGCTGCGCGTCGTACATGCGGATCTCGAAGATGGGCGGGCGCTCGTTGCGCAGCAGGCTCACCACCTTGGAGGCCTGGTCCAGGCGGTAGATGCTGCCGCTGCGGTACTCGGTCCAGAAGAGGAAGCTGCTGTAGTGGCACAGCCCGAAGGCGTGGTTCAGCTCCGGTCCCTCGTACACGATCTGCGGGCGCAGGGGGGCCACCGTCAGCTGGGACGGGACCCCCAGGGACACCCCAGTGGCAGGACGAGGGAAGGGACAGAGGATGGGGAGGGGGCATGGCGGCGGGGGAGTGATGCTGGATGCGGGCAGCTGCCCACCACGCAGAGCCCGAGGCAACGGCTCGACTGCCCACGGCACCGGTGGAGGGCAACCAGCCTCCGAGAGCCCCCAGGGCCTCCACTTGCCTTCCGCTCAGTGCCGTTGAGGTAGACCATCTCGATGCGGTCGTAGAAAGCGTCCACCCAATAGAGGATCTTGGCCGGGATGTCCAGGCTCAGCCCGTTGGGCCACAGGACAGTCTTGGAGGTGATGAAGACGTTGCGGTTGGAGCCGTCCATCCAGGCTCTCTCGATCTTGCCCCTCTTGCTGTCCTTGGGATCCTCCTCCCAGTCCGTCCAGTACATCCACCCGTTCAGGGGGTCCACCACGATCGCTCGAGGGTGCGTCATCTTCCCCTCGATCAGCGTCTTCCGCGTCTGCGCGGCCTTCTCCAGCCGAGCCACGCTGATGGTCTTCTTGGGGCCGTCATCGGTCCAGTAGAGGTTGTTTCCCATCCAGTCCACGGCGATCCCCTCCACGTTGTGGATCCCTGGGGGGAAAGGCAGGAGCGGGCGCCCATCAGCGGGGCTGCACGGCCGCGGGAAGGCGAGAAGGGGGAGAGACACCCCGGATGTCATGGAAAAACCCAACCAGCAGCTTCGAGCTACGGTCTTAAGGGTGAAAGACACAAGGGGGAGGACAGGAGCGCTGCCGTCACGCGAGAAAAGCACCAACGGCCGCTGCCGCCGGCTCCCGGGAGGGACCAGGCTGAGCCCCCGGCCACGCACCGTCCTTCAGGATGGTCTCCCGCTCCGTGCCGTCGATCTTCTGGCGCCCGATGAGGTAGCTGGTGGTGTCGGCGAAGTAGATGAAGCCGGTCTCGGCGTGGAAGTCCAGCGCCCGGGGGTTCATGAGGTTCTCGATGGGGATCATGTGCTCGTCCGGCACCTTGGCTCCCATGTCCATCCCGCGGATGATGCCGGGACGCCCCTTCCCGTACACCAGGAACAGCTCGTGCTCAGGCTCTGCGGAGGGACGGGGACGGCCACCGTCACCAGCGGGGCCAGGGCGGCCCCCGAAGCGTCCCAGCCCCTCGCTGTCCCCTCGCCCCCTCCGGAGCCAGGACTCACTTTTGCAGGATTTCCCGTCGCTGCCCAGGCTGAACCCCGAGCGGCACCGGCAGGTCCGGGTCTTGTGGCTGTTCCCGAGGAGGCAGATGTCGGAGCAGCCCCCGGGTTTGCCGAACTGGTCGGGCTCGCAGGCATGGCTCCTCACTGCAACACAGAGCGCGGGCTCCAGCGCCGCTCAGCCCTCGTCCCGCCATGGCCCCGGGACCCGCGGGCAGGCGCCCGACACCGGCCAGCAACCGCGGGGACGGAGCCGGTCTCAGGGGTGCTGCCGCCCGACTGCGCTCCCCGGGCTCTGGGGGTCCCGGCCGGTCAGCCAGAGGCTGAGCATCGCACAGGAGAGAGCGAGGGGACAGGACCTGCCCGAGCCGCGGGATCGCTGCGGAGCTGAAACCAGCCCAGTGTGTCCCCAGCCTGGCGTGTCCCCAGCCCAGTGTGTCCCCAGCCCAGTGTGTCCCCAGCCCGGTGTGTCCCCCGCCCGGTGGGTCCCCATCACAGTGTGTCCCCAGCCCGGTGTGTCCCCAGTGGTGTGTCCCCATCACGGTGTGTCCCCATCACAGTGTGTCCCCAGCCCGGTGTGTCCCCACACGCTGCCACTGCCTCTGTCCTGCCCCCCACCCCGGAGAACCTGGAGAACCCCCCTAATCCCATTCCTCCTCCGCTCCGAAACCTCCGGATTATTTTTAAATTCTGGAAAACGCCGAGCGGGCTGCTGAGCGGATTGCAAATGAGTGAATGGATTAGAAGGTGCCGGGGCCGGAGCGGGCAGAGGGATGGATGCGGGGGGGTGACGCCTGCGGCTCCAAAATCTTTGAGTCCCTTGAAACCCCCGGTGCCCGGGAGCGCGCGGCCCCAGCCGAAGGGCAAACGCCAGCAGCGGGGACGGGGGATGAGCGGCACCACGAAAGGGAGCCGCGAATATTTCAAGACGCCGCATCCGCACCCACGTCCCTGCGCTCTCCAGTGAGACGCAACCCATCGACCGCGCGGCGCGGCTGTCTGACCCGTGGGGCGGCTGCCGCAGGAGACGGAGCCACGGCGGGGACCGGGGTGAACCCCCCTGGGTGCCACCCCGCTGGGGGAAGGCAGAAGGCGCAGCCTGTCCCCGTCCCACCCAGCCGCTGGGGTGGAGAAGCGGCTTTTCCCGGGCGGGGACCCACCTGTGGGCTGTCGCCGCTGGTGGTAGATGTGCAGCGCTCCCCCCTTGTCCACCCGCGTCACCACCTGGTACTCGGTGCTGTTGAAGCGGTTCACGCGGATGACGCTGGTTTTCTGCTGGGCGTTGGCGTTGTCGGAGTTGGTGGCGTAGAGGTAGTTCTCGAAGACGGTCAGCCCGTAGAGGTGCTCGATCTGCAAGGTGCCGCGCGGGCGGCCGCCAGGAATTCAGGAGGAGAGACGGGGACCCCGGCTCCGGGGCGTGCGGAGCCGTAACACCCCCCAGCTCTGCCGCGAAGCCCCCCGGCCGCAGCCACCCCCCGGCCCCGCTCACCAGGATGCCCTGGATGATGGTGTGCCTGTTCTTGCCCTCGTAGTCCACCACCTCGATGTAGTCCAGGTAGGCGTCCGCCCAGTACACCAGCCGGCTCACCAGGTCCAGCGTGATGCCGTGGGGGAAGACGATCTTGCTGTCCACCAGCTTGGTGCGGTTCTGCCCGTCCATGTCGCAGCGCTCCACCTTGGGGATCTGCCCGTAGTCGGTGAAGAAGACTTTCCTGCGCGAGAAGGGCGAAGGCGGGAGCTCAGAGCCGGGGGCGGGAGGATGCAGACGTGAGCTCGTCCCCGCGGGCACAGGGGTGGCTGGGCTCCACGGCAGCAGCTCCCACCCCGGGGAGCTCCCACGGTGCCGGGGGCCGGCAGCTCCTGCCAACACCTCTGCCGGG
>VZTO01014428.1:2365-19206 GCA_013400615.1 Syrrhaptes paradoxus | reverse complement strand
GAGGAGAAAATGTAGTCTTTTTTGTAGTGTTGAATCAAGAGCAAAGAGGAAATGCCAGAGAATTTTCCTATCCTAATTTCTTAAGAAAAGGATGTTTAAGTAAAGATATGTAAACAAAAATTGTGCTTATGCTAGTTTAACTACCATGGTCTATATGTATTCCTTGCTTCTTTTGCAGTAATGACAGACTTTGACAGAATTGATGACCATGTACACATACATACTGCTTTTAGGATTGTACGTTCTTAGTACAACAGCACTATTGTGTTTTGCCCTTACGTCACAGCACCCAAAATCATAAAAGGCTTTTCATGAATTGCCAAGGAAGACCAGATATATACAGTGAATAAGAATTTTTGAGGAGTGAGAAGCTTGCATTGTTTGTTTCCATTGTTTTCCATTGGGCTGAATGACACAGAGCTATTGTATTTTTTTTGTAGCAAGCAGGCTGTGATCACGTTTTGAATTCCAAGGCAAGGAGAGACAAATGTGGAATCTGTGGTGGTGATAATTCTTCGTGTAAGACTCTTGCAGGTACTTTCAACAGTGCTCATTATGGTATGTTTGGTTTTTTTAAAATCTTAATGCACATTTCGGTATGGCTTAGAAATTATGTTTTACATTTGAGGAAGTGGGATTTGTGTGTGTTCTTTAGGGCCTCTGTCAACAAAAGATATCTGATTTTCAGTCACATGTGCCCTCTTAAGGGTGCAGAGGCAAACACTGTGACACTAACCCATTCAAGGGGAAAAAAAAAGATCAATCTGCTCTAAGGTCAAAACTAAAGACACAAAAATAAAAGACACGATGAGGGTAAAAGTATTTTAAAAGGAAGATTGCTTCCTGCTTTGCACTTTGCATTCTCTTCTGTGAAACTATGCAGCTGAAGGACTTACTCCAATGTCTCCTTTTGGTTGTGTAAAGAGATAGCAAGAAATCTGTGATGTGAGCAGCTGACGAGGTTTCTTTTTTCATATAGTGAAAAAGATATCCTGTGAAATGTGAGCCTTCTCTTTCCAGAGAGCATGGGCAGCAACCTTTATGTTCTTTCCTCTTCACTGGCATGTAGTGAATGAGAAACCTCTGAATAACCCTGGTAATTTCTGTTTCTTTGATTTAGTTTCTCTAATAGAGCTACTGATAGTTCTTCTATGCTGTCCTTTCTGGCAAATATGGAGAGACTACAGTACGTGTGTAGCAGTGCAGTTAAGTAGTTAGAGTGTAGAACATAAGGACAGAAGCCTCCAGGTTAATATCAGATTCCTAAAGGCTCCTTCATGGCACTGCCAAGTAGGATCTTCATAGAACAAAGGAATTGCTGGTCAAAGAGGAAAGTATGCCCAGTATGCTGTTGGATTTATTTTTTTTTCCTGGCAGAGGGCTAGCACCAAGCAGGAAGTACCAAAAAACTTAAAGGTGGGATACAGCTACCTTTGCCCAACACGTGTTCAAAGCACTGAAGGAGAAGAGTATATTACTCTGATAATTCTGAGTGAAGGACTAGCAGTGTTTTTGTTTTCCACCAGTGTGAAAGATCTTTTTTCTTACAGGTAGCACATCAATTCTGTCACAAATATATTTAGTACAAGTGACTGCTACATTGAAACTACTGTTTATACAAATATCACTCTCTGCTCTTTATCATCTTTGTGTTGTCACAGACTTATTTGCTTCTAATTGAGGTTAGAGGGGGAAAAAAAATCCACATTTTGGGATGAGGAAAACTTTGATTTATTATTTTGGGTTTATATGTAATTGAATGCTTTAAATTATGTTTGATAAAAGATGATACTGAAGTATACTACTAGACAGTATGCTAAACATTTGGGATTATCTCTCAGGTGTGCTCTAGTAGGAGTGCAGCAATGCAAACAAGAGGTTGTAGCTAGCTGATCACTAAAATGTCACTGTCCATAGGAGGCCTATGACATCCCTAGGCTAATGACTGAAAACATTGTCTGAGGAAATGTTATTTTCCAAAAAAATTCTGAAATAGGATCATAAGATAAGTATACCAAAGTCTGTGCACTTGATCTTTTTTGACTTCACCTAGTCCCCTTCTGTACTGACACAAGTCATTTTACTAGGGCAGGATTTGGAATGAGACAATAGCAGCCCGTGGTACATGCTTGTATTCATTCAGTTATAATGTTGTCATTAAGTGTTTAAACAGTAGTGAAACAATCATCAGAAATTCATTACAATGAAATACTAATTTACTTAGCTCCCAATTAGGTAATCTAATTATGTACACATAATTATTGTGTTAGCTATTATTATTGCATCAGATTAGAATATCTGAGGATTTCATGGAAGATGGTCATTCTTGGTGCCTTGGNTCTGTGATTCTGTGATTCTTAGTGCCTTGCTACGTGATCTCTTCTCCTGTGTATCCTTGACAACATGCTCTGCAGTTGTATTTATAATTTCCTCCCATATTTTGTCTTGTGTTATTCCATTACCACGAGGTCTTCAGGGTGTGAGATGAGGGACTTTTTTGAGTGTGTGTTGGTTTTCTTGCCGATATGTTGGAAGACTGACCCAACGCTGTATTTATCCAGAGCATGCAGCGTGTCAATTTGCAATTGCAGTGCTGCCCCCAGCTGGTAAATGCGATAGACCTGTGGTTAGATCAACTGTTCATTTAAATGCATCGCATCGTTTTAATAGGTTAAAAGCACTGAGAAGTTAATGAATTATGAAATTGAAAAGGATATTGCCATTTAAACTTTTACCCACAGAGATGAGTCAACTGACTAAATTTAAATCACGGCAAGACTGTTAAACGCAGCAAAATAAGTTAGTGTAAAAGTTAGCAAAGATTATATTAGTGCTTCTCATTGTATGCTTGTGTTTATTATTTGTTTGCGATGTTTGAAATACTTAGTTTTTCTCAGACGTAAGAATCCTTTTGAGTTTGTGATTAGCATCTGTGAGATATGGAAATGGATTTTTTTTTAAATCTATGCTTATGTACAGAGTGACAGTCCTAAGAAGTGGATCTTGATGCACCTGATTTTGTTACCGTATGACAAGGCTACCGTAATAGTAGTTGGAGGTATTACAGGAAGAGACTCATTTGTGAAGCATTTGTATTTGTGAGCACACTAGGGTAACATTTTCAGTAGCAGAATGTGGATCCGGCATGGCTACTTTATCTGATATATCTATGTGTATGGCCTATAACACTGCAATATTTTAGTATTTAGGACTCCACTCCACTGGAGATGTTTCATATTAAGTGACTTATTCAGCCTTGTATAGACGTTTTGTGGTTAAATTGTGAGGAGCCACAATGTTTCCTGAATCCCACTTGATATACTTGACTGCTTTCTAGAGTAGTGCTGCTCTCTAGAGATTTTCCTGAGCAGGTTGAACTCCTGTTACTGCTAAAGAATCAAATTCACATTTCTGAACACAGGAATGAATTTTAATGAGTTATGAAAATAAGTTTGGTTCAACTGATTAAAAAAAAAAAAAAAACAAACACCCAACCAAACAAAAACCAGAAATCAACAACAAAGAAATTTAATGTGCATGAAAATATTCAAATTTCCTTCCTAAAAGGTGAGGACATTCAGTAGTGGTTGTCACTGGTGTGCTGTAGCATTTTTGTGGATGAAACTAGTTAAACATATGTTCATATTTAGTAGCATTTGACTATTTTTGTATATAATTAATTTGTGAATGCTTACATTTCAGGTTACAATGTTGTAGTAAATATTCCCAAAGGAGCAACAAACATTGATATTCGTCAGCACAGCTACTCAGGGAAACCAGAAGATGACAACTACCTTGGTAAAAGGCTCTTGTGTATAACATTGATGGATACTTTTTGTGCTCTTGACAGTGGTCTGCTCTAGACCTAAATTATCCGGTCTGATACAAAGTCTTTAGAGCAAATATCCAATTACACTGTGTCATAATTTGCCTGAGTCTGTCTGTAGCTATTAGTTTCAGAAAAAATGGGAGAGATGGTGTTAAATTTCTAATTCTTAAACATGTGTTTATTTGTCAGAGAATAGGAATTATGGCAGATTGCATCATTTTGTCAATTTTTTACTTTACTGTGGTGATGTTAATTAAAACTCCACGGATGAACTCAGGAGTGGTGAAATTACTGGTGGTTTTAAATCTTGAAAGCATACTCTGTATACACCAAGCAGTGTGACCTTCAGCAAACTGATCAGTTGTCTCGCATTTCTCTTTATCTGTCATGTCTGAATGTAAAGATCACACGTCGATAGATTTGCAAGTGTGTGAGAGGAACTAAGAATTCATAAGCACATTGTACCAAAAATCTTGGTTCTATTTCACATTATATCTGAAGTGCCTGAGAGAATATTGGTGCAGATTTTCCTTTTGTCTCTTCTTCCATTACCATCCTACTCAACAAACTTCACAGTTTTTAAAATGTTTTCATTGTCACCTGTTGCCCTGTTGTTGCTTATGCATTTCCCAGGACACAGAAACAACACTCACCCCCTGACACTAGCTACCATTTTAAATGTAGTAATGCCTGAAGGGCATGCCTTGAATAAAAATTTTACTTTGTTTTTAAATTTAATTTTTAATTTGTTATTAATCTTTATTATTGTAAATTGGTCGTTATATTAAATTATTATTATAAATGCTTAATAATTTATTTTTACTTTAAAATTTGCTTTTAAAAGCCACTTTGCTAAAAGTAGCTCTAGCAAATATAAGAATGTGGGTTGTAGAATAGGCCAGAAATACAGATAATTATTGTTTCCTTCTACAGTAGAAGATCCTAAACAAATTTAAAAGTAATTACTGCAGTCAACCCTTCATCAGAACAGAGATTATCAAAGTTGTGTTATTAATGCAGAGAAAATCCGTGACAACTGCTCAGGTGAAAGGTACTGATGGTTAGCATTGAGCTCATGAATTAGAAACTGTTTGATACAACTTTAAATTATAACACAGGGACTAAAATAAAGCTAAGTGTTGATGAGAAGTTATATTATTAAAAGTTTTTATTGATAGAACCTTTTAAATAGATGCTTTATTTCCAATATTTTATTTTACTTATAGCTTTATCTGATATTCATGGAAATTTTATCTTGAATGGAAATTTTGTTGTAAGCATGTCAAAAAGAGAAATCAATATACAAGGAGCCATTTTTGAGTACAGTGGTTCAAACAGTACGATAGAACGAATTAACAGCACTGATAAAATCGAAGAAGAGCTAACCTTACAGGTGCATGTTTACTTTTTTCATAAGTTTGAAAATTTGCTTCATGATCATTATGTTCATAATTTTATGTTCAAATTCACTGAAAACCAGCTATCATTTTATCTCAATTAAGGTTTTATGTGTAGGGAATTTATACAACCCTGATGTGCGTTATTCATTCAATGTCCCAATAGAAGATGGAAGTGATCTGTATGCATGGGATCCTTATGGACCCTGGCAAGACTGCAGCAGGATGTGCCAAGGTACTGTGAATTCTTTTGTCCAAAAGACCTGGTGGCATTTAGGAAGGGACTAGTCTTAAGAACTCAGATTTTTCACCTCTAGCTGTAAGAAAGAAGCTCATCACTCTCAGTAGACTTTAGATGCACAGAGCCTTTAAGGGCAGAATGGCTTCTAATTTTGTTTTGCTATTTTCAGTATTTACACAATGCAATTCTATATTCAAAAATAAATTTACGTTCCTTTCTTTTGTAGCCATAGGTGTAGTTTATATTTAAAAAAAGAAGCTGAATCAAGTCTAATGCATCCTTAGAAAGCTGTATTGTATATCTACAGATATGTATTAGGCTTTCGTTATCCTATTTCCAGATGGTCACTGATTTGTTTAGTATTTTTCATCTATATTTATTTGGCTTTTTTTGGTTATCTGCTACATGGAGTGAAACTATTTAAAGATATATTTTACAGCTTTAAAACTGTTATTCCATAGGCCATTCCAGTGTAAAACTAAAACCACAATACATATAAAGTGTATATATGAAGTGTACGTACACAAATTTTTGATAAATACTCATATTAGCAGGTGCTAGAAATGCCTGTAGATACATGGTGCTGAGTTTCTTCTGGTTTTAAGTCTGGCTGTAGACATGTTCATGTGCTAGAGAAGCAGAGCATCTGTCAACTGTGGTACTTGTCCCAGCACTCCAGATCTTTTAGGTACCCTGTGATCAGATCTTTTGCTTCCTTAAAAGAAAATGTTCACAACCTCTAAGTTAACATGGTAGTTTGAAAATTTGGTGCTTAGCAAAGGACAGACATGATGCATTTGGAATACTTAGCCTGATGAGTAAATGCACTTGTTGCCCTTCTGCAGTTTTCTGTAAGTTGATATCCATGTGAGACCACTGTAGTACAGCTGGGAGATGGCAGGGGGAACTGGGATGAGGTTGTTCTCTACCTAGAATGTAGTCTGCTGCACAAAGCAGCATGTTTGTGCAGAATCTGCTGTATACAATGATTAGTGTTAATGGGGTATCTCAGTTAAATTCCTAAATGATGAATGGAATCCATTGGTGTAAAAAGGCACTCTTATTTTAGCCCTTTATTTGCTTTTTTTGATTCCTTTTCAAGGTATTCGAAGAAGAAGGCTGACATGCATACGTAAAAGTGACCATGTGGTAGTGTCTGATCAAAGATGTGAACTTATACCTGCTGTACCAGATGTCTTTGAGGAGTGTAATACAGAGTGTGAATTAAGGTAAAAAGAGGTTCCTAACTGAGGAGGTTATTGTGTTATTAAGTATTTTTGTTGATAGACATTTCTGAAACAAAGTAATTCATGTTGCTTTATCCTCTGTCCCTCCAACCTTCTATACTCATCCTTCCTGTTTCTTTTTCCTTTCCTCAAATCTGTTGGCATAATGAGTTTATAAATTATGTTTGCACCTCTGAATCTAAGTAGGACTAGTGTACTTTCCTAATTTTTATTGGTAAAGCAGAAAGTCTTTTGTTAGGATTGTGAATCTGTTCTATATATCCTGGCACAAAAACTTGTATCAATGGGCATTTTTCAACAGAATTGTACCCACAACTAGAACTAATTGGAAACAGACCTGTGTTTTTGCTCTCCAGGAAAACCCATGCTGTAGCATTCAGAGGATGAAGAGTTAGAGTTATAGCTTACATTTTTCAAAGTAACCTAGGAGATTAAGACAAAAGATCCTTTAAATTTAAAAAGATGGTTTTAAGCCTGTGAGTCAAATTGTTTTATATTGCTTTGAAAATACCAGTGATGAGATAGATTTTACAGTTTTATCTTTTCCCTAAAATGCATATCTATATTTGTATGACAATTCCTGGTACATTCTCTGAGTGCTTTATTCACCATGGTCTCTTATTTTTTAAAACATATTTAGCTTTCTATAACAGTTTATCCTTGTAGGTGGCACAATGTTGGCAAAAGTGACTGCACATCAAAGTGTGGCCCAGGGTATCGTTCTATAGAGATCCACTGCATGAAGTACTCTATTTCAAAAGGACTCAGTGCTCCAGTGGATGATAAGTACTGTGCTGATCAGCAGAAACCACCAACCAGAGAGCCTTGCCATGGTGACTGTATGTTAACAAGTTGGCATTACACAGAATGGTCAGAGGTACAAATTCAAAACATTATAATCATAATGTTATAGAATCATATTATAGAATGATTTAGTTGGAAGGAAGCTTAGAGATCATCTAGCTCCAACCCCCCTGCCATGGGCAGGGACACCTTCCACTAGACCAGGTTGGTCAAAGCCTCATCCAGCCTGGCTTTGAACCCCTCTGGGTATTTGGGGATCCACAACTTCTGTGGGCAACCTGTTGCAGTACCTCACCACCCTCACAGGAAAAAATTTCTTTCTAATAGCTAATCTCAATCTACCCTCTCTCAGCTTAGACCTGTTACCCCTCCTCCTGTCACTGCACCCTCAGATAAAGAGTGTCTCCCCATCTCTCCTGTAGGCCCCCTTGAAGTACTGGAAGGCTGCTATAAGGTCTCCTCAGAGCCTTCCCATCTCCAGGCTAAACAACCCAACTCTTTCAGCCTGTCCTCATATGGGAGGTGCTCCAGCCCTCTGATCATCTTCATGACCCTCCTCTGGACCTGCTCCAACAGGTCCGTGTCTTTCCTGTGCTGGGGACTCCTGAGCTGGACGCAGTACTCTAGGTGGGGTCTCACAAAAGCGGAGTAGAGGGGGAGAATCACCTCCCTTGACCTGCTGGTCACACTTTTTTTGATGCAGCCCAGGACATGCTTGGCTTTCTGGGCTGCAGATGCACATGGCCAGATCATGTTAAGCTTCTAGTTCACCAACACCCCCAAGTCCTTCTCCTCAAGGCTGCTTTCAATCCATTCTCCACCCACCCTGTATTTGTGCTTGGGATTGCCCTGCCCCATGTGCAGGACCTTGCACTTGGCCTTGTTGAATTTCGCGAGGTTTACACAGGCCCACCTCTCCAGCCTGTCCAGGTCCCTCTGGATGGCATCCCTTCCCTTCAGTGTGTTGACTGCACCACACAGCTTGGTGTCATCAGCAAACTTGCTGATGGTGCACTCCATCCCACTGTCCATGTCTCCCACAAAGATGTTAAACAACACTGGTCCCAGTACTGATCCCTGTGGAATGCCAGTCGTCACCGGTCTCCACTTGGACATTGAGCCATTGACCACAACTCTTGAGTGCAACATCCAGCCAGTTCCTTATCCACTGAGTCATCCTTCTGTCAAATCCATGTCTCTCCAATTTAGTGACAAGTATGTCATGGAGGACAGTGTCAAATGCTTTGCTCAAGTCCAGGTAGATGATGTCAGTTGCTCTTCCCTTATCCACCGAAGCTGTAACCCCGTCATGGAAAGCAACCAAGTTTGTCAGGCACGATTTGCCCTTAATGAAGCCATGTTGGGTGTCACCAGTTGCTTCCTTATTTTCCATGTGCCTCGGCAGAATCTCCAGGAGTATCTGTTCCCTGATCTTGCTAGGCACAGAGGTGACTGATGGGCCTGTAGTTCCCCAGGTCTTCCTTATTTCCCTTTTAAAAATGGGGGTTATGTTTCCCCCTTTCCAGTCAGTGAGAACTTTACCAGACTGACACAACTTCTCAGATATGATGGATGATAGTTTTGGTTAGTGTTCATATCAAATTTATATATCTATATAATTTTTTTAGTTTAAGTAACTAAAAGAAAATAATGCTTGACAAATACAGAGTTGTAGGAGGAGCTAACACTAATATTTCAGCAACTTCCTCATATTTTTTGTAGGAAACTGTAGCTAAATTGTTTGGTTTTGGAAGTCATCAGAGAAGATCTGGTTGTTAAAGGTGTATATTTTATTTACAGTCTTAATTTAGTTCTGAGAGTATTTTGGAGAAAATAAGTTCGATTTCGGCATTAGTATTCATTAAAGAGTTTTATCTTGGAGCTACTAAACAAAGCGACAAATTTATCTCACGTGAACATACTAGCAGACTGACGCTTAAATGTTGGATACATTTGTCTAACACAATCATTAATGTTTTTCACGCTTAAGACTGATAATATATTTTGACCTGGTTTTATCATGTTGTATTTCCTGTTTCGTAATATTGCCCATACACTGCAGTGTTCCAGGAGCTGTGAAAGAGGTGTCAGAACCAGAGAAGCTTTTTGTATGAACAATTTGGGACGTCATCTTCCTGAGGGAGAATGTCAGGAACTTCCAAGAGTTGTAACACAGAGTTGCAATGAATTCTTATGTCCAAGCTGGTCTGTTAGTGAGTGGAGTGAGGTAATGAACCATGTAAAACTTGGTCCTGGTCATCAATATTAGAATAATCTGGTTTAAGTGTTTGGGTTTTTGTTCCGGCTATTTCAGGGCACAGGAACTTTTGAAATCCTAGGGTTTAGCTCATATACATCCCAGATCTACAAATGGCATAAGAACTTTTGAAAAACACACCTAGAATTTATTTTTCTCTGAAACTTTGTTACATTAAAATAAGCTAGTGAAGCTACTTAATCTGTCTGCAGTAATATGCATACCTTCCTTTTTTATGAAACAATGAGAACTGTTCAGCCAACTAAAGAACAGAATTATATCCATTTTATTGTAGATTATATGGGTACAAAAGAATCATGGATAGTTTAAACATTTTTCTTGTGAAAGCTTTGATATGTTCACTCATTTTAAACAAGTATTCTTTATTCTAACAGAAATAAATGATCTGTACATTGTTCTCATATTTTTTGTGGCTTTAGAAACTTAATGATTCCTTTGTAATAGCATTTGGGTTGATATTTACAGGAAATAGAGAGTTCATAAAATAACTAGTTTTGTTGGACTACTTACATTCATGGAATATTTTTGTTATTTTTGTGATCTTTACAATCCAGCAGATTACTAAAAGAAAATGAAGCCATTAATGCAGATTCATGTCTTTACAAACTGATGACTCATTAATAATTTTACAGTGTCCTGTGACATGTGGCAAAGGAATGAAGCATCGTCAAGTATGGTGCCAACTTAATGATGAACAACTGAGAGATGATTTCTGTAATCCAAATGATAGACCAGAATCAGTAATATCATGCGAACTTCATGAATGTGCATCTTGGCAAGTGGGGCCTTGGGGATCAGTAAGTACATAAGGATTCCTGGCTTCTTGTTTTCTATTTTGGACTGTGAGTGATCACAAAACAATACCTTTAAAACATTTTAATTGGGTCTTAAGCAGTTACTTTAGTTGAACTGATTCACATGTTTGCTTCTGGCTTCTTGTTTTCTATTTTGTTAGGAACACCCACATTAAGTGCCTAAAATAGTCATTGACCCTGAGCCTTAATATCAAAGATGCTTTTACACATGAATGTATTACATCTCCAGAATGATGAAGATGTAGGTACCAAACCTTTCAGATGAATAAGACATGTGAAAGACCAAATCTTTATAGGTGTATGGGCATATTTAAGTTGAAGCTTTAATTAAGATCATAGAAGTGTATATCCTGATAACAGCAGGCAAAAAGACGTAGTATTTTGTTGTTATGTTTTGTTTCGAGCTTCAGTGATTAAAGATCTGATATGTCTTCATGTGAAAGTGCTGTTGAAAAGTATGTTCCTGTGTGTAATGATGCTCATCTGATATACACCAGAGTGGCTTCAAAATTCTGGAAAAAAGTGAATTAATTTGTGAACGAAACTTTTGTCACCAAATAGATGAGAATTAATTAAAAAATAATACGATACTCAAATTCATGGAGCTTTCCTAAGATCGCGTTACTCAAACCAACAGAGGTGTTAATCAGGGTTTCATGGATGTTAGGAAGAATTCATAACTGAAGAGCAACTGATATTTGTTTTTTTACATATAACCTGTTAGTAAAATACAGACTAAATATACGTTTGGAAATTAAGTATATTTTTAACTTAAACATTTCTTTAGTATATAACTTTTCTCATGTAATATATTTTCACATTAGAGATAACTACGCCGTTACCTAACAAAATGTTGAACTCTTTTTGAGTAATCTTTTGATCACAAGACACTGGCTTTCCATTCCTACAAGCTAAGTGCAAAAATGAAATAAAAAATTATTTCAGTCCCATGAGCCAATTCTTCTGAAAAAAAAAATGTTAGGAACAGTGTGTATGGCCTTGCTGGAATAGCTTGTACAAGCAATTTACCAAATCCATGTCACTGGAGCAGAGCTTTCCATTGCAGCTTTTCCACTGTACCATCTGGTAATAGCTATTCATGAACTGGGTTTTTACCAGTATTTGTGCTTGAACCACAACATTTATAGAATGGGATTTATGTTATAATATTTTCAGCCATCTAACATTTTAGGTGCCTTCTTTGAGTATGCTCTTGTCAAGCTCCATAGTGAAGGGAAAGACATTTAACAGCTGCAGCTTGTGATTTATTTGGAAGCCTCTCCTTACTCCCTCCTCCCCCACTTCCTCTACCCCAGTCCTGGCTGTGTTCCTTCCCAGTCTTCTGCCCACCTCCAGTCTACTAACTGCAGGGGGTAGGAGGGGGAAAAAGAGCCCTTATCCTGCACGAGCACTGTTCAGCAATAGCGAAAGAAAGGTGTGTTAGGGACACTGTTTAAGCACGATATGGTCTGCTGTGAAGAAAGTTACCACCGTCCCAGTAGTTGTTTGTATTCATTCTAGAAAGAGTTTTAAAATAGAGATTGATTATAATGGTGCTATTTCAAATGTGTGAAGTTATTGACTTTAACAGTGTTCTGTAACGTGTGGACGTGGGTACCAGATGCGTGCAGTCAAATGTGTTACTGGGACTTACAGAATTATTCTGGACGATGAAAGGGAATGTAATGCTGCTACTCGTCCTAGAGATAACCAANGTTGTTTGTATTCATTCTAGAAAGAGTTTTAAAATAGAGATTGATTATAATGGTGCTATTTCAAATGTGTGAAGTTATTGACTTTAACAGTGTTCTGTAACGTGTGGACGTGGGTACCAGATGCGTGCAGTCAAATGTGTTACTGGGACTTACAGAATTATTCTGGACGATGAAAGGGAATGTAATGCTGCTACTCGTCCTAGAGATAACCAAGTAAGTTAAAAAATACTTTTCATTTGAATGTACTACTTTTCAGTTAAAAGCAGCTAAATACAAGTGTTGTCCACAGGCTCTTTGAAGGAAATTGCAGTAAATTAGTTCTGAAATGAGANGTGGCAAAGGAATGAAGCATCGTCAAGTATGGTGCCAGCTTAATGATGAACAACTGAGAGATGATTTCTGTAATCCAAATGATAGACCAGAATCAGTAATATCATGCGAACTTCATGAATGTGCATCTTGGCAAGTGGGGCCTTGGGGATCAGTAAGTACATAAGGATTCCTGGCTTCTTGTTTTCTATTTTGGACTGTGAGTGATCACAAAACAATACCTTTTAAACATTTTAATTGGGTCTTAAGCAGTTACTTTAGTTGAACTGATTCACATGTTTGCTTCTATTGGCTATCTATCCTGTAATTAAAATAGTCATTGACCCTGAGCCTTAATATCAAAGATGCTTTTATACATGAATGTATTACATCTCCAGAATGATGAAGATGTAGGTACCAAACCTTTCAGATGAATAAGACATGTGAAAGACCAAATCTTTATAGGTGTATGGGCATATTTAAGTTGAAGCTTTAATTAAGATCATAGAAGTGTATATCCTGATAACAGCAGGCAAAAAGACGTAGTATTTTGTTGTTATGTTTTGTTTCGAGCTTCAGTGATTAAAGATCTGATATGTCTTCGTGTGAAAGTGCTGTTGAAAAGTATGTTCCTGTGTGTAATGATGCTCAACTAATATACACCAGAGTGCCTTCAAAATTCTGGAAAAAGTGAATTAATTTGTGAAGGAAACTTTTGTCACCAAATAGATGAGAATTAATTAAAAAATAATACCATACTCAAATTCATGGAGCTTTCCTAAGATTGGGTTACTCAAACCAACAGAGGTGTTAATCAGGGTTTTGTGGATGTTAGGAAGAACTCATAACTGAAGAGCAACTGATATTTGTTTTTTTACATATAACCTGTTAGTAAAATACAGACTAAATATACGTTTGGAAATTAAGTATATTTTTAACTTAAACATTTCTTTAGTATATAACTTTTCTCATGTAATATATTTTCACATTAGAGATAACTACGCCGTTACCTAACAAAATGTTGAACTCTTTTTGAGTAATCTTTTGATCACAAGACACTGGCTTTCCATTCCTACAAGCTAAGTGCAAAAATGAAATAAAAAATTATTTCAGTCCCATGATGTAATTCTTCTGAAAAAAAAAATGTTAGGAACAGTGTGTATGGCCTTGCTGGAATAGCTTGTACAAGCAATTTACCAAATCCATGTCACTGGAGCAGAGCTTTCCATTGCAGCTTTTCCACTGTACCATCTGGTAATAGCTATTCATGAACTGGGTTTTTACCAGTATTTGTGCTTGAACCACAACATTTGTAGAATGGGATTTATGTTATAATATTTTCAGCCATCTAACATTTTAGGTGCCTTCTTTGAGTATGCTCTTGTCAAGCTCCATAGTGAAGGGAAAGACATTTAACAGCTGCAGCTTGTGATTTATTTGGAAGCCACCCCTTACTCCCTCCTCCCCCACTTCCTGTACCCCAGTTTTTATTGCTGAGCATGACATTGCATAGCATGGATTGTCCCTTTGATCAGTTCAGATCAGCTGTTCCTTCCNAAAAGCAGCTAAATACAAGTGTTGTCCACAGGCTCTTTGAAGGAAATTGCAGTAAATTAGTTCTGAAATGAGAAAAAAATGCTGAAACTATCTGCTTTTTTTTTCTGAACTTCAAATTTGGCCTAGGGAATTAAGTAATTTGAAGATGGGAGATTTGAAAATCTGGTATATGATTGAAGGAGTCCAAAGGCCTTCGATTTTTTGGGGGTGGGGGAAAAGCTCCAACATGTAAAATATTGTAAGGAGACTGCTTGCTATGATGCTTAATAATAGCACCTAACTGGCTTGGTATCTTTAAAATTCTGCTTGTATATACTTCTTAAAAGAATGACATGGTTACTTGAAGAAAGCTTCGGTTTTTGGAATAATACTAATTGAAAAGTGTGTGGACATGAATTATGGTTCATTATGGTATTAAGGTGGTCTTTACCTTTTTTTCTTGTCTCAGTTTACTTACTTCATCACCTCCCTTATTTTAAATCTATAATTTTTCAGAAGAAACATTTTTAATACAATCAGTGGATTTACCTTTGACTAAGAGCAATTGGTGTCTTGGTTGCTATGTATTAATATGTTGATCTCACCATCAGATTGATACATGTCATTAATATCCAGCTAAGCTGGTAATCACATACCTCCTTGAGTGCATACTCTGCTTCTTGTCTCAAGGAGAAGAGGGAAAAATGAATTCTATGGTCCAGAGTAAAACAGTCACAAGTTACCACCCCTCTGATGACTTCTAGAATAAGATTTCAAAATACAAAAGCCAAGTAATTGGTATAAATTTATTTCCACTTACATGTGAAAACACTGGGTTTTGAGTATGCTTTGTATTTTGAATAGTGGTACCTGTTTGGCTGTTGACAGGAACTGGGCAGTTTTGTGTTCCCAGTAGCTGAAGACATGAAGGACAGGACAGCATAGCCACTGTCTTCTCTCAGTTCTTCTGTACTGCATGTGGCTATGAAACAGGACACGGTAGCGTCTGTGCTCCTTGTCTCCAGCAAGTTGCCCAACACAGTTCTTTCTCAAAGTGCAAGTATTATTAGTTATTACTAATACAGTTTTAACAACAAATAAATTCTCTTTGCTTCTTGATTTGAAACAAAACAAAACAATTAAATGAAAAGCCTTTGAATAATGCAAAGAAGAAGTTGGAAGATGATATTTACTTGTTAATTAATGCTGGCTTATTGTAATGGTAGGATCTATCTTTGTGGGAGCCATTTACTTTACATTTGGCTCTTCCAAAATTTTTATTTTGAAAGCTTTTTTTNTAAGCTAAAAATTCTAAGCTAAAAAGTCTCTGTAATAAACTGAAACCTAAAAATAAAGTCTTCTGCAATAATTACCTTCAAAGTTCACAGAATTGAACAGAGATGATCTTGTCTATTGTACATCTATATTAAACTTCTTTTTTTTTTTTTCCTAATTCTATAGCAGGGAGATGGTTATTATATCCTACAGAAGAATTAGAAACTAGGCTATGTCATTTTTGTTAAGCTCCATAGATTTCTGAGCATCTCAGACACAGAATCAAAATCATATTTTTGAAAATACCTATTGAGTATGGGGTACATTTAAGTACTTCTTCCTGTTAGAGGCATGGTAATAACAAAAGGTTGATTGCTAGCAGCACAAGGCAAATGCCTAGCTGCATGAAAATAGCTGACAACTGCTAATGTTCAGTAATCTCATCTGATAAAATCATGCAGAGGGAGTAATTGCACGAGGATTTCAGTAAAAGAATGTGCAGCTGGTTTTTCTGGCTTTCCAAAAGCAGCCTGTGTTCCCGTAAGCGGTGCTGGGCAATCGTTGCCTCCCAATTTCCCTTAGACCTCCGATCTGGGCTCAGTAGCTGATTCTGCCTTTGCCTATCAAATGCCTTTTGCTACTTTGCCTCTGTGGATGGAGTTGCCACTGAACATGGCAGGTTAGCCAGGCCACAGGGCTTTGAATCTAGGGCCAGGCTGGTACTGGTGTCCCAGGCAGATGAGGATGTGCCTTTGCAACTTTACAATGAATCCATGTTATAGTTGAAATGTTACCTGTTCAGGTACCCTGAATTGCTTCACAAGAATTAAGACCATGCAATGGGTATCCTTAAGGCCTAAACCATCCAGCAATATTCACTTTCCTTCATGAATGCATGGCTCTAGAAGTGTGAGATGGAAATCTGATTCCCAGTGTTTAATTCTAAAGTCAAGCTGATACTAAGCTGTGTTAGTATTTTAGATGCTTGCATGATCTTCTTTTGGTCTTCTGAAGTGCGATGAGCTTGGGTTGTTCTCTGACAGTGCTCTGCATCCTGTGGGAAGGGTGAATGAGCAATCCTGAAGTTGTCTGCAATTATAATTATGATCAATTTCTCTGCCTGCTAAAATGACAGAGGTTAGGTAAGAACTGGGTTCTGCCACAGATTGAGGTTTTGCAGCAAGGCTTAGTAATGTATGTGTGTCTGTCTGTCACAGTATTTGATACGTCAGGCTCTTGCATAACCTTTTCCTTGAATAAACAGGGCACTTCAAAATGTCTCAGAGAGAGCAGGGTCTCTGCACACAGGCAGGGTTATGGACTTGGTGACTTATTATCCTTTTTCTATTCCTGATTTTATTAGACTATGATTTACCCTATATATATATATATATA
>VZTO01014427.1:29387-40041 GCA_013400615.1 Syrrhaptes paradoxus | reverse complement strand
AGTAATTGATGAGTGATCTCCCTATCTTTACCTGGACCCATAAAGTTTTTCATTTTCTTTCCCCCCCTGTCCTGCTGGGGAGGGAGTGATAGAGTGGTTTTGGTGGGCACCAGGTGGCCAGCCAAGATTAAGCCACTACACACAATTATAGAAAGTGCTTACAGATTCTGACATCAATGGATTCAAAATAGTTTAGACAGTTATTACATTCTTTTTGCTCAAAATTAACAGAATTATGAGATACAAGATCTTTTACTATATTTCTGAACTTAGAATTCAGAAATGGTAAGGGAAAAAAAGGCGAGAAATCGAAAGGAAATGTCATAAGGAAGAGAATTATGTGTACAGGAAAAAGAATGAGAATGTAGGACTGGGTAAAGTACAAGTTTGGATAAGAAATACAGCAGCTGAGAAAAAGTAAGAGAAAGGATGGAATATATATGCCATTGTGTGAAAGGAAAGCAGGAAAGACATTTGTCAAGGTAAGCAGAACAGAAACTGAAAGGTTCACAGGTAAGGGAGAACTGAAGAAAGAGTGAAATGCTGGGAGTAGGGAAAAAGACTGTAAAATCACAAGAAATAGAAGGTAAAAGATCTGGATAAAGGAAGAAAAATCACTGGACAATCTAGTCAATGATCACAGAGAACAGTAATGTGAGAAAACACTGGGATAAAACAAAGCTGCTTTGTTTTATGCTGCTGGGTCTATAAGTTTCTTAGGCTTCTTCTTTAGCCTTACAAAGTTAAAAGGAGAATGTTTACAAGGATTGTTGTCCAGGACCCATGTGCACTTTCCTTCATTCTGAACACTAGATATCTGTGAATATGACACACAACATTGTTTAGCTATTGGCCAACACCCCTGAGTATGGAAGTGGTTTTACTAGCTCAATTTTGCAAATAG
Source organism: Syrrhaptes paradoxus (assembly GCA_013400615.1). NCBI lineage: Eukaryota > Metazoa > Chordata > Aves > Pterocliformes > Pteroclidae > Syrrhaptes > Syrrhaptes paradoxus. Next base: position 39,137 of record VZTO01014427.1, on the reverse strand, counting down.
TAAAATTGAGGTAGGGACTAATCATTTTCCTGGGACTTCACTGCTGTTACCATGATCAACCCAGGATAACTGTATCCTAAACCTAGAGACGACATTTCAGAATCAAGCTGTTCTCACGTTGCACATGTTGTTGTTGAAATATATTGCATTTACACCTGTTGAGATCAGTGTAGAGCTCACAGAAGAAGGAGAGTTAAGCTTGGATTTAAATATAGTATATCTTCAATTTCCATCAGTGTTTCTCACTTAACGCTAGAGGACAACTCTTCTGCAAGCATCTGCAGTGTCAGTAATTCCATTAACAAAGAAGGCACTGTATTATCAACATACTGTAGCTTCATTTTAATGTGTCATTTGCACTTCAAAGTCACATAACTTTTATTATGGTAAATCAATTAAAACTATTTCTCATGATAATTTATCTTCTACAGAGTTTATCATCTCAGAGAATGCAATATTTCCCAATTTAACTTCCAAGACAAAAGTGATGTAATTTGAATGCCTTTTACTGAGCTTATTAAGCATAAAGATCACAGAAATTTCAAACCCTGAAAGATAACTGTTTCATCTATGTGATAAAATGGAAGTCACATTTTAGTAGCTTACTGGAGGTAGTAGGAGACAGTATGCTAATTAGTAATATAACCTCATTTACTCATTTGGTATGTCTCTTATTTTAAATGATAGTCTGTCTAGAATAGATATCCAGCTTGATACAAATATGAAAAGGAAATCAAGTGAAGCTACTGTATATTCAATAAAGCTCTGTGTAGCATTCATATGATTATGCTTTTCTTTGTGTGTTTATAATCCAGGAATCACCTTGAAATGAAGTAAACATTTTCAAAGATCTTGCAGTGAAGAATAGAAGTTCATACAGAAAAATTCCCCTTCAGAAAGGAGAGATAGGTCAGATCCTCAAATAACATGAATTGTCACGACTCCAGGGAAGTCAGGAGAAAAATGTCAACGGACAGGAGCTGAAAACGTAATGATGTACAAGTGTTAAAAAACCCAACAGAACAAACCCCGACTAGTATACAATAACCACCCCCTTAAAATCTACAAGCATTTATGTGAGATGAAAAGCTCATCTGTATCTTTAGTGCATGTATTTGAGTGTTACTGTTTCTTTAGTGGCAAAAGGCTTGATTTTCAAATGCTTTTTTTTTTATAATGTGCTTAGGGGCACCTTCCCTCTGACTTGCACTGTGACTTTTACTTCTGGCTATTCAAAAGATATTGAAAACACCGTCAGTCTCTTGTTGCTGTCTCTTCTTTGTGTAGAGGAGCCAGGTTCACACGTTACTTTATAATGTGGGTGAAGCTAACAAATAAGAAAATAATAAACCTCGACTCTCCTACAATTAGACCATGCAAGTGTATGCAGAGCAGCAGCAAAAATAGTCCCAACATCCAGTCAGGCCTCTGCACCCATTTCCTTGCACCTGCGCTAGCAGTAAATAATTGCCGCACCAAGGCTCTAGACCTCTGCTCAGCGGGGGAATGGAGAGCCGATACTGGGTAGTGTGTGTCACTTGATGGCCTGTGGCTAATGCCTTATGGCTCACCACGGGAGACACTGGTGCATGGTGTCATGGTGGCTTTCAGGTAAAGTGTTTTTGGCTGAAGTAGGATAACTGGGAACACTGGGCTGCCCTTTGAGCTAAAGCAGAATACATGTTACTGTTTAGAGGTAGACATACACTTAAAATCCTTGACTTGGCCTCCTTTTGTTCTCTGTTTCTGAAACTGGAGGTGCCTCTACTGTAACTGAAGTTTATGCTCATATTTCACATGGTGAGGATGCTTCTCTGGAATTACCATTTTGCACACTGGAAGACTAAACTGATGAAAGCATTCTGTCTCTCTTGCTCTACAGTATTTATACTTGGAACAAATTTAGTTTTGTGTCTTTCCATGCAGTCTTGCTCATAAAAAAAAGTACAGTATTACCTATCAGTTCACTCTTTTGGCTATAAGACCTTCGGTGCATTACTGGATTTTATTAACAAGTGACATAAAAATCATTGAAAAAAAAGGGTTTGTGATGATGCATGGAGATAAAACTACATAAAGAGGTTGACGTATATATATACAAACAAAACTTGAAAAGCCACCTTAATGGTGTGATTTATTGGACTACATTATAGTCTTCCAAGGGTGGTGGTGGAAGCCCCATTAAATAATGGAAAAACTCACATCTCCTGAGGACCAGAACATATGGGTGCTAAACATAGGAAAACTGAACAGATTTTATCTAAGCTAGAACTATCCAGTTTCTCCTAGCATGACAAAATTCCCAAAGGAGCACCAGAACAGATATACAGCATTTTCCTACCATTTGTATTTGTATAGCATAAACAGTATGAAGTATATTCCAAAATAATTTCCCTTGATGACGATTATTTGTTGCTATGCAAAACAACCAGTTTAACAGGAGGAATATTGTTTTTAAATTAATCATTTCATATTACGGCTTTTCAAGGAAGCAAAGAATGAGCCACTCTTTTGTATAATTAACCTGAAAAAAAGCTCGCTTAAGAATCAGGTATTTAGGACTTGCTTTTGCACAAGTAAAAAGGAATTTTACTACTGGCTTCAATGGGAACAAAGAGACAGTTTCTCAGGTGATGCTGAGGCCTTTTTGAAACTGGTTGTATCTGATTTTGCTCAATATACAGAAGAAAATACTTAGCATCTCACTGACAAAACCCATTTGGTCTAGGTCTATCCACTGCCAAAGACATTAAACTCCTACCGATGTTTTGGGAACAGAATTGCATTTTTAACCCATGAAAGACTCAAATATCCCTTGATTTGTATTTTCTTTAGTCCTCTGCACTTTTGAAAATGAATATAAAATCCTACTCTATCACTGCTTTAGGTTTTGCAGTGCAATTGCACTTCCTTTGCTTTGATAAAAGGGTAGTCTCATCAACATTCTACATTTCAGCTATTAGAGAAGTAAAGACCTGCTTATGCAAGGTTACTTATATGAATTCTTTTTTCATGCACTAGAATTATGCATCAAGACATTTGGACTATAATGCAAAAAGCTGCCTATCCATTATATTACCACCTGAATGTGTTATTAAAATGTTACTGGAGTGCTGCACATTGATGGTTTCATGCAGTCAGAATCCAACGAACAGCATTTTAGAATCCATCTTTGCATTACTATTTTTAAGGGTATTGATTTTTTTTCTAATAGCCTTTCTGAACTGTTTCTTAGGTTCAATGAGGTTTCTTTATTCCCTAATTACAGAAAGCTTACTGAAGATAATACTGTTTTGAAGGACTTTTTTTTCTTTTTAGTTTTGGTTTGATATACTGACATATATGTAAATAAAGACCTGTTTACTCTGTTTCAATATATAGTAGTCTTAAATCAGAGAAAGCTCATAATAAATATGAAACTAGAACATTCCTTTTTGTAAACGCATCTGCAAGCCTGACTGCATCTCACTAAGCACTTTATAGGTTCATTACACTGCTTGGCTCACATTGAAGTCACCTCAAATTTTATTTTTATTTTTTCTAACCATCATATGAATAAAGTTTGGCTTCTGTTTAGACTGGAAAATATCCATTATCTGCTTATATTCTACAGATTCAGGAAAACATAATGGTTATTACTGATAGTAAGGCATTTCTCTACATCGGTGTGTCACATACTAAACTTTCGCAGGGTCACAGGGGTCAATAGAGGGGTCACTTAGAACTTTGTGGTCTATTTTATGTAGAGACATGAAGCTAAAATGGATTGCTTTCCACTTGTGTAAATGTGAAATGTTTTCATCAAAGTTAACTGACATGCATAAGTACAGAACCAATGGTAATGAGGGATAGTTTCTAAACATCCTGTTGTTACAGTTTGACAAAGAGCCCTGATAACAATGATCATAATTGTTGCTTGTTTATTTATTTATTTTTTAAAATTTTTTTTCCCCCTTTCCAGCTCAGATGCTTTTGGAGAGCTTCATCATTAGCTGCCTAAGAGCAGGTTTAAGAAGCAGTTTAGAACAACCTCAGCCATGAGTTCCCCTACCCTGCAGTAATACAGGGCTCCACTGGACCAGCTTCCCATCTGGTGCTCTTGACATTAAGATTCTTACCACTCGACAACATACGCCTACAGTGCACCAAAGAGTGTAAGATTAGGTCTTTGTTAGGAAGTTATGAAGAGTTATTTCAGTGTTCCCAAGAAACTCAACATGGTGTTGTTAACAATTATATAATCCTCTAAACTGTAGAAGAACAAAGGTACATACATATGCAGTCATAGCCTCAGCATGTACAGTCTTTAAGACTACATTAAGGCATTCTTGAGAATGCATGAGCATTTATAATGAGAGATACACACTATATACTGAAGGGTATCAGACCTAAAAAAATACATTCCTCTTTTACCAGAATGCTATAATTACTTTGCAAACCAATTGGCTTCTGTGTAAACTCACCACTTGTAACAATGGCAATGTCAAGTCCATCAATGACAATACTTGTAGCTCACAAGATTCTTTCATGCATTAACAAATTATTAACTCCTTATCAGCATGAACAAAATGTTCCTTGTGTTATTTAAATGTTGCTATTGATAGTTATTTTAAGTTGTTATCTGCAGCTATCTAAGGTATCAGCAATTTCTGGAGGACAGTGTTATAAGAATTGCATTTTCCTAGACTAATATTGAAACTTAGTTACTTGGTCAGCTGGATTGGAAAATTTTAATTTATTAGTGTGAGTAGTGTCACAAAAAGTCAATATAGTTAAGATCAGTCACATCCTACTTATTGTTTGGGTGAATGTCGAACTGTCTAAAAGCTTGAAAAAAGATGCACAAATAATTTACTTAATCTTGGCACTGCTTGTAAATCTTCAAGTAATAATTATTAAATGTTTACTTATGGTGAAAATTAGACTTCAACAACTGAAAATAGATTCAGAGATGGTTGAATCTGTAAGGGTTTTCTTCTTTAAATGTAAACTTTAAACCAGTCTCTTGAGATTCAGCTTGTTTCTGAGAGCCCTAGGGAATAGCAGGAAATTCATACATATTTAATATTAGTCACATCAACCAATGCAGTAACCATGCTATAAGAACAATTATGCAGACTATTTATGTAAATATGGAACAGGAATTACCTGTTTCTGTTTAGAACATTGTAAAGACTTGTAAATTATTTAATTTAAGAAGACATGTTTGGAGTGATTTTGAGCAATTTATTTAAAAAATATATATCATAGCAAGGTATTTTAATATATTTGTATTTTCATATTCATTTTGCCCATAACTAGGTTAAGAGTAGTATAATCTTCAGAGAACAGAATTGCTTTGTCTTTTGTGGAAAACACATACAAATGTTTGTTTGTGCTAGAGATTATTTAACATTTTGTTTAAACTTTTTTTGACTTAAAAGATGTGGTAAAATTAATCAAATCTGTGTCTTCAATAATAGTAAAATAACAGAATTTTTCATGCACATAATAGCTTTAAAAATCTGCAAAGATGTTTTCTATTTTGCTGATCTAATCTAATTATGAAGAATGTTGCATATTTTAATGAGCCTGGAAGCCAGTCTCCAGTTATCTTCCATCTCCTCGGATAGATATAGTTCTAGAGGAACAGCAGAAGGTATTCACAAAAGCCATTAATTCACCCTTTTAGAAACTACTTTCATATTTTAGTCTCATAGATAATCCTGGATTATTCATATGTCTTGTGAAGTCTGTTACTAGATGAAGAAAATCTGTGTTCAGAGATATTTGCACTGAAACATGCAACGAAGAAACAATGATGTCAAGAGTTAGGGTCACTGAAAGACCTTTAGAACCGGTGCTATTCAAAGGCTTGATGCTGAGAAGGGTCAGAGAATTCTTACTGATTTAGGTCAGTTCAGAACTTCTTCACAGTCATCCTGTCAGTTGCTTTCCTGAAACAGGAGATAACTGACTTGGCAGTAAACAGGTCATCTATGTCAAAATGTGGGGGTTTTTTATTATCAATTGATTTGACCAAGCCATTTTTGAGGTTTATTCTGGTCAGGTATAGATCGTGGCAATTGTCTAAACCAGAGACAACCAGACTCATTCACAGTCACTTTTCTGACTCATTTGATATGTAAGTGTAAAATGCATTTTACAGTAAACGTGCAAGCTTTAAATTGACTGTAAGGAGAAGCTAGAATGACTAGTGCAGCTAGTCACTTCTCTCACTCTAGTGGAGGTGTCTGTACTGTAGATACCTGTACTTCTGACAACTCTCCATGAAATTATGCCTCAACTTCTCCCTAGCCTCTACTGTTACAGCAACTACCTGAGGATGGGTATGGTTTCAATTTGAACTCTGCCTTTACAGAGTTTCAAGCCACTGTTAAGCAAAAACATGGCCAGAAAGGATTAGGATGCCTTGAATTAAGTCCTTCAGTTGAAAACCCTGACTTGAAATCTGCAAATCTGAAAACCAAGTGTACAGAGTTGTTACTTCTACTGAGAGGTTCTGTCTCATGTATACGTCATGCTGAAATCCCACCAGATTTCAGAAACGAGTCCTTTCTATGTCTAATCAGAAGCACTTCAGCTATTAGGGCTCTTAAGAGAAACACCATGTACAGTTAAGTATACCGGGGCTTACTAAGCAGTGCAAGTGTAACTAGTTTCATTTAAAAGGTAAGAAAAAAAGAGCAGCCCTCAATTTCCTAAAAAAAGCTCAGTGATCAGAATATTTACCTGAGTTTTTGAGTATAATTCCTGTCTGAAAATGAAGATTTTGTCCAAATTCCTCTTTTACAGTAGTGCACAAATGACACAGGGGAAGAGGGAAACAAAAAAGGAAAGGAACTCACTCTTGTTTTTTTAAGGAATTATTTTTTTGCCTGTGTGCTCAGGAAGGCACATATGGAAGCAGGACTCTCTCTCCCAGAATTCAGGAGCACAGCTACATTTACCTTCCTCTATATCTAGCATGGACAGGCATTTGTATAGGGTGGCAGTAATGAATGGGATTAATCTGAACATAGGGATGAGCACATGTACCTTGAAATTCTCTCTTCAATACTTTTTTTTCCATGACAATTTTTGCTTGTTTTGAAGATGAAAACAAAAATCATAAGATTAAAACTAGTGTTAGGTACAAGGTCAAAATCTAGGGACCATCTTTCTGAAGGCAGTCTAGCAGTTAGCCTCACAGTTCCAGCTCCTGGATTGTTTTCATAAATTTACAGTGCTGAAGAACTAAACCAACAATTTGGTCTATTCTGTCTATTTCCCTCCATGTTTTCAGTGTTTCTCTTTCTCCTCAGAAACAGAAATAACCATTTTTCATTTTATTTTACTTAGAATAGAACCAAGACACTGTCCTAACACCTTTCAGCTTTGCCTTTGAATTTTCAGGAAAAAAAAAAAAAAAAAAAGTATTTGTGCTTGACAGGCACAGCATTATGAGCCTTGCAACTAATATGCCTGCCTTTACTGCCATTTTCTGCCTCTCTTTTGTATCGTGTTCTAGAAAAGCCTACAGTGCTAAAGTTAAATTAGAGAGCAGTACTAACTGAAGATCATCTGGAAGAAAGGAAAGGCATTACTACGTATTAACTGTTGCTGTTACCCTAAAAGAAACATTGGTTCATCGGCTCATTTCAGAAAGAAAAATAAAATAATTGCTGTGATAGATTCCTGAACAAAGCAATGTAAAATATGAAGCTTCAGCAACCACAAAGAGTTGCAAGAACAATTCTACCTGCTGTAAATATTTCATATTGTAATCCTGAAAAGACATGCAGCAAACTAGGTTGGCAATTACACTATTGTGGATTTTCAAGCATAGTTTAATTATTTCATAGCCAGTAAATCGAGATTCATTTTTATATGAACACCCATTGGGTGAATAATTTTAAAACCACTATGTCATTCTTCTCAATATTCTAAGCTGTTAATTATTAACTGAGCTACAGTTCATACTATAAGATATTTTGATTTATAATGCATCTTTGACTAAGATAATATTATTCCATCATATCTGACCTAGCACAGGGTTTTTTTTGGTTGTTTTCCTGTTAGTAGGGTGATAGTTACTGTTGAAATTTTTATCCTTTCTGTGCTTTAATTTCTAACAAAGTGAAGTTTATAAACTTGAATAGTCTGATTTGTGTCAGAGCCCATCTAGAACAATGGAGTTCTGAGCTCTAATTATTGAGAATTATACTGATTTACTTGGGAATCTGGCCCAAATATCTTTTTTTTTAAACTGTAATTTAAAACAGACACATTTAAGTGGTGTACGGAAAACAATCTTTAAACCTTTCTTGTCTGTTTGGGAGACACCACTCATGAGAAAACTACAAGAAACTCTATAGGATCATCAGGATATTTCTGTAGAATTTTAGTTTAATAATAATAATTCAGTTTGATCTTACAACAGAATGAAACAAAAAATAACATCATTGCAGTGAGCTTTTGACAGTAACTAAAATTATATCTTGGCAACTGCATTGCAGAAAGTAATGGTTTCTTTTAAATATAAATTATTAGTAATATACCTAAAATAGTCTGTGTATATACACGCATACACTGTGGTGGGCTGACCCTGGCCAGCTGCCAGCTGCCCACCCAGCTGCTTTCTTACTCCTCCTCCTCAACAGAACAGGTGGAGAAAATAAGATGGAAAAACTCATGGGTCAAGATAAAGACTGGAGATAGCTTATCCTTTGCTCTCACAAGCAAAACAGACTTGACATGGGGAAAATTAATTTAAATTACCACCCATTTATTAAAAATAGAGTTGGATGATGAAAAACAAAGACCAAAATTAAAAATACCTTTGTCTCTGCATCCTTTTCCCCAGGCTCAACTTCACTCCTTCACTCCCAATTCCTTGACTTCATACCCCTCTGGAGTGGCACAGGGGATGGAAACCGGCTGCGGTCAGTCCACAGCAGTTCCTCTCTGACACTGTTTCCTCCTCATGTTTTTCCCCTGTTCCAGTGTGGGCCCTTGCATGAGCTGCAGTCCTTCAGGGTGAACCAGCTCCACCATCGTCTCTCCCATGGGCTGCAGGGGAATTTCTGCTCCAGCTCGTGGAACATCTCCTTCCCTCCTTCTCCTTTGAACTTGGTGTTTGCAGGGTTGTTTCTCACACTTTTTTTCCCCCCAGTTCCCACTCTGCTGTGCAGCATCTTTCCCTTTCTTAAACATGTTTTTCTTAAAAATGTTTCCCCAGAGGTGCCCCGCCCTTGTCTGTGGGGCCCAGTCGTGTCCTGCGGTGGGCGGGTTGGAGCCGGCTGGAACTGACTGTGTCCGGCACGGGGAAGCCCCGGCCTCTCCTCACAGATGCCACCCTGCAGCCCTTGCTGCCAGCGCCTGGGCACCTGCATCCAGTGCAATATATAAATAGAAATATACTTCAAGATACAAATAATTGTTCTCATTTTTCCATTTGTCAACCAATAGCAAACTCCACAAGAGGGCATCAGCAGGAATAGCACTCATTCGTTCAGTCAGCTCTCAAAGACCGATGTCCAAAGTAATTAAAAACTAATGATCCAGATAGCTACACGATCTCGATTTACACTGGATATCTATATTGTATCCCCACTTGAATGATTAGACCACAAGAATATGATCTCTAAGTGTTGCTGGCAGACTGAATTCACAGAATCACAGAATCACAGAATGTTAGGGATTGGAAGGGACCTCGAAAGATCATCTAGTCCAATCCCCCTGCCGGAGCAGGAACACCTAGATCAGATC